>CAHIKZ030003885.1:565000-662500 GCA_903632075.3 Acanthosepion pharaonis | reverse complement strand
GTTTTTTTGTTTCGCTTTTTCGATTGAAAAGCTCTCTGTTACAACAGTTTCCTGTTCACCAATAATCCGAGCTATTCACGAACTACCACCCACTATTCTGTCACCCCGAAACACTTCCCATGCTACCACCAGCATCCCGATTCGTTTTCCAGATTAATGAAATTCCGGGGATAGGCCTAACCCGGTTGTAAGTAAACTGAAAGATTCTCGGAGCATTAATTTCATTGCAAACGGCAAACATTAAGAATCTGTTACGCCAGAGCAAGAGACCTGAGGCTGGAAGGAGTCTATCTTATCCACTTTTTAAACATTTTTGTTTGTTTGTTTTTTGTTTTGTTTTGTCTATTGTTTTTTTGTTTTTGTTTTTTGTCTTTTTTTTTCTTTCTTTTTTTTTTTTTTTTACTTCGCGGTGAAAAGCATGTTTCAGCGTATTTCCAATTAAATTTCTCCAAAATGTTTAAACGAGAACATACGTGATCTGACATGGACAAGTTGTACGGCATTGAAGTTGAGAAATTTGAGCAAAACAGCGACAAAAAGAAAATTAAATTTTAAAATTCTTTTCTTGAAAACAAAGCGAAAAGATGGCGTCGTTTCTCTATTCTCTCTCTCTCTCTCTCTCTCACACACACACACAATCCCACTGTCTCATTATCTTTCTTTCTCTCTCTCTCTCTCTCTCTATATATATATATATATATATATATATATATATATCGCCATCCCTTTCTACTCACATATCCTGCCTCTCCATCTCTCTGTTTCTCTCTCTCTCACATACCCTCTTTCTCTATCTCTCTCTTTCACACACACAATCCCTCTATCACATTATCTCTCTCTATATGTATATATCTCCAGCCCTTTCTATCTCTCTTCCTCTATCTCTCTATATCCTTTACTTACCCTCTCACAATCTCTCTATCTCATTCACTCCCCATCTCTATCTCTATCTTTATCTCACATACTCTGCCTTTCCCTCTCTCTGTTTCTCTAACTCTCTCACACACCCTCTTTCTCTATCTCTCTCTCTTTCTATCTCTCTCCCCCTCTCTATAAAGATAATACTACTGATTCTTTTCATAGGATTTTTTGGGTGGAAGAAATTATTTGTTTTTTTTTTCTAAGTAAGGCTAAGGAAAATTTCATATTCGTTGCAGACATCAGAGCTTCCCAAAATTTAACGATGAAAAAAATACTTTCTCAATACTTAAAATCTGTACAGCTATTTAACCCATAGCTTGGGGTAGAACAGATGGATTCATACCTTTCCGAAGAGTATTTTTGCGTAAGTGAATATAATGAACTCGACTGGAATTCGAACTCGGCTCTTCGATTTCTCATTCCGAGCCTATATCCATTACACCACAACGTACATGAATGATAAATTTATAAATATGTAAGATAGATTATGGCGAGAAAAATTATTTAGCACGACAGTGAACCAACATTCCTAGTAACAGACCCAGCAATTGATTCTACTTAGCGAAAAGGTGTAACAAGTCATTATCTTGGAGGTTAGAATCAGCCATGTTGATGGAAGGTAGAAAGAGGTTTCTCAGATGATTAAAAGAGGGTAGTTTCGATTTGGAGGCGTTAAAATTAACAAATCATTCCTTGCTACAGCAGACTGTAGGTCATTTGTGAAATCAGCTGCAAATTTAAATTATCGAACTGATCAGACGTAATACAGTTGTATCATCAGCCTAGATACTGTTGTAGCCTACCTACGGACGATAATGGGTATGTCCCCATTCACATAAATACAGTAGTAAATACTGTATGATGGTCTGCAGTTGGAGATTCATCTCCAGCTGTGCTAGTCAAACTCTCTGCCTCCGGGCAGAGAGAATCCCTAGACGAGACTGTGTCGAAGGGCAGAGTCTCGTCAAGGGAAAAAGATACGCGGCCCCGTTTTATACGGGGTTTACGGGGAATTTTTGGCCGAGCCTATTCGCTCGGATACCCTACATTAAATTTGACTTTGTGCTACATCTGACCGCGTGGGGCGGTTGGTAGATATCCTGCAGGTGATGATTTCGTCTTCAGCTTTGCTGGTCAAACTCTCTGCCACCGAGCAGAGTGGATCCCCAGATGATGCTATGTCGAAGGGCAGAGTCTCGTCTCGAGAAACAGCTACCCGACTCCGTTTTATACCGGGTCTACGGGGAATTTTTGGCCGAGCCTACGGGCTCGGATACTCACATTAAATTCGGCCTTGTGCAGTTGACTACTTTTTCTACGTGCCGCTAGCCAATCTTATATGTGTTGTTCTTGTCCTAAGTATTATCGTTCAATGCCAAACTTCATTTGATTATTCTAGGTTACAAAAGATACCGAGTTGAGAAACGATGCCAACAGGAAGATCATTGGTGAAAATTAAGAATGACATAAGTCCAAGAATAGAGCTCTTGGAGACATCTGCATTAATGCGAAAAGATCTAGAAGAATGGTCTTCATTTTGCGATTTGTTAAGAAGCGATCTCACAAAATGTAAAATCCAGAGATAATACAAAGTGTAATATTTCGTGATCTCACAAAAGGTTGATACAGGGTGCCAAGTAAAAAAAAAATCGGTAAATTCAGAAAGGAATTTATTTAGCTATCATGATTCATGCACAAACTGAACAATCATCGTAGATGTTCAAAATGTTTGCCTGAATATTCAACACAAAGTTGTAAATATTGTAACCAGGTGGCAGTAGCTTTGCAGATAGTGTCAAGAGGAATTTCATTCCAAGCTTCAGTTAAGTTCCACTTCAATGAATCAATATCGACGATGTTAGGACGATGATTTTGCAAGTGATTTAGAGGAGTATACTCCAGATATAGTAATCCATAACATTCAGATCTGGGCTTCTATAGAGCCACGGAGATGGAGCAAATAGAGCTAATGGTGTATTTTCTCAAAGAATTAATATGCCGCTTTTTTACTGGTCACCCTGTAAAATGCAGCAGTAAAACTTGACTCTGGCGATTCCCAATTTTTTTGATATTTTTGATAGCAATTCGCACGAGGTGAACATCAACATAGTTCACTATTCATTCGTATTTGTCTATATTTCTGAGATGAGGGATTATGTACACTATTTACATTATTCGGACTATTGTCCTCATCTTTGTCGCCATATTTATTACAACGTTTCGGCCCTTCAGTATCTGTCTATATTTCTGAGATGAGGGATTATGTACACTATTTACATTATTCGGACTATTGTCCTCATCTTTGTCGCCATATTTATTACAACGTTTCGGCCCTTCAGTATCTGTCTATATTTCTGAGATGAGGTATTATGTACACTATTTACATTATTCGGACTATTGTCCTCATCTTTGTCGCCATATTTATTACAACGTTTCGGCCCTTCAGTATCTGTCTATATTTCTGAGATGAAGTATTATGTACACTATTTACATTATTCGGACTATTGTCCTCATCTTTGTCGCCATATTTATTACAACGTTTCGGCCCTTCAGTATCTGTCTATATTCTGAGATGATGTATTATGTACACTATTTACATTATTCGGACTATTGTCCTCATCTTTGTCGCCATATTTATTACAACGTTTCGGCCCTTCAGTATCTGTCTATATTTCTGAGATGAGGTATTATGTACACTATTTACATTATTCGGACTATTGTCCTCATCTTTGTCGCCATATTTATTACAACGTTTCGGCCCTTCAGTATCTGTCTATATTTTCTGAGATGAGGTATTATGTACACTATTTACATTATTCGGACTATTGTCCTCATCTTTGTCGCCATATTTATTACAACGTTTCGGCCCTTCAGTATCTGTCTATATTTCTGAGATGAGGGATTATGTACACTATTTACATTATTCGGACTATTGTCCTCATCTTTGTCGCCATATTTATTACAACGTTTCGGCCCTTCAGTATCTGTCTATATTTCTGAGATGAGGGATTATGTACACTATTTACATTATTCGGACTATTGTCCTCATCTTTGTCGCCATATTTATTACAACGTTTCGGCCCTTCAGTATCTGTCTATATTTCTGAGATGAGGTGTTATGTACACTATTTACATTATTCGGACTATTGTCCTCATCTTTGTCGCCATATTTATTACAACGTTTCGGCACTTCAGTATCTGTCTATATTTCTGAGATGAGGTATTATGTACACTATTTACATTATTCGGACTATTGTCCTCATCTTTGTCGCCATATTTATTACAACGTTTCGGCCCTTCAGTATCTGTCTATATTTCTGAGATGAGGGATTATGTACACTATTTACATTATTCGGACTATTGTCCTCATCTTTGTCGCCATATTTATTACAACGTTTCGGCCCTTCAGTATCTGTCTATATTTCTGAGATGAGGTATTATGTACACTATTTACATTATTCGGACTATTGTCCTCATCTTTGTCGCCATATTTATTACAACGTTTCGGCAGTTGTACGCTCCGGCCTTCTTCAGGTGGTCCGAATGTCGAACTGAACCCTTTATTTCTCTCACTGGGGTAAACTGTTCTAGTTCCACGTGTCATGTTTAATGGATGCCAGTTGTCAGTTATCTCCTGTTAAAAGGTGTTGCAGTATGCACTACATAGGAAGACGACCCAAAGGCTCAAGGACACATGGCACAGTGGATAAAGGCGTTAGATCCAGTGACAGGACCCAAAGGGTATGAGTTCAATACCCGGTTAAGGCAGTGGAGAACTTTCAGAGGTAAATTAACATGAGATAACTGATAACTGACACACATAAAGAATAAATAAACACAATAAGCAGTGTAAGAAGAAATATATCAAATAGGACAAAAGCTGAAGACAAGTTAAAACGAGAGTCTTAATGTGTAAGGTAAGTAGCAAGTTGTTTACTAAAAGAATATATTACAACGTTGCAGTGTTCTCAGAAAGGAAGAATATTAAAATTTGGGAACAGTGTGTAAACAGTGATCACGTGGGGAAAAGTATTCTACGTGTGAAGATAAAAATTTAAGATAAAAATATAGAAGGTGGCTACTTTAAACAAATGCTCAAATAATAACACGTCATGAAAGGAAACCAATACAGAAAGAAAAGGTTTTAAAGGTTACGTACCGGTGATACTGTCGTTTGGTTTTAGATTTAGGGGAATAAGAAAAATATGAATCGGGACTTTTTACAGTGCCGTTTCCCATGATAACTAAAGGCTAACACGGAGTGACTGAAAACGGTGACTAACCTAAAAAAAATTAACTAAAAGGAAGAAATGAACAAACAAATGGGAAGTAAAACGATACACGTTTTACCTTCGTCAGAATGAAAATTTTCCTATTTCTTAATACTTTACCTAGTTTCTGAAAGACAACTTTCTGCATGCCAGTCTGTCTCCATATTTCTTTGTCACACTTTCCATTACCTGTTAAATCCTGTTTTAATATAAAATACATAAAACCCTTTGCATGTTTTCCCAGATAGAAAACTTTTATATTTGAAATCTTGTTTCAAACGTTATCTTTCCAGCAAAGGCCCAATATCAGTTTATTTAGAAAATGATCTTAATTGGCTATTCCCTGGCAACTGATAGAATCATATTTGATTCGGGACTTTACAATAGATATGTGTATAAGAAAGAAGGAAATAGCAGAAGGATGACATGAAGGTTTTCAGAGAAGGACAGGCGAAAGAAATTGAATAAATTCCTGTGGAACTTTACGATGTAAATTAAAACAAAATAGAATGAATGACAATCTATTAACGAAGGAAATAAACGCATTAAAGAAAAGTAAATGAACGGCTGAATTTGAGTAGAATGCGCAATTATATTAAGAAGGGAGATAAAAGGTGAAAAGAAAAGAGAAAAATGATTAAAAGAAAGAAAAAGCAAAAGAAAGAAGTATGACTTAGAGAAGAAAAATGGTTTTAAAAAGAAACAAACATGAAAAGAAAGAAAGAAAGAAAGAAAGAAAGAAAGAAAGAATATGTCTTCCTTAGAAGAGGAGGTTCAAACGAAATGAAGAAACAAGTAACCAAAGAAAGAAAGATAGATAAATGGAAAGAAAGACTATGATTTAATGAGAAGTAGAGGGTCAAAAAAAGAAAGAAAGAAAGAAAAAAAAGAAAGAAAAAATATTATATAGAGAGAAGTTCAATAGAAAGGGAAAAGAAAGAAAGACAATGATTTGATGAGAAGAGGTTAGAAAGAAAGAAAGAAAGAAAGAAACAAACAAACAAACAAGCAAACAAACAAACAAACAAAGAGTATTTCTTACTGAGAAGAGGTTCAAACGAAATAAAGAAACAACTAACAAAAGAAAGAAAGATAGATAAATAGAAAGAAAGGCTATTTTAGTGAAAAGTAGTAGTTCAAAAGAAAGAAAGAAAGAAAGAAAGAGAAATTATGTCTTACTAAGAAGAGGAGGTTCAAACGAGATGAAGAAACAAGTAACCAAAGAAAGAATGATACATATATAAATAGAAAGAAAGGCTATGACTTAGTGAGAAGTAGTGGTTCAAAAGAAAGAAAGAAAGAAAGAAAGAAAGAAAGAAAGAAAGAAAGAAAGAAAGAAAAATATTATATAAAGAGAAGTTCAATAGAAAGGAAAAAGAAAGAAAGGCAATGATTTAGTGAGAAGTGGTTAGAAAGAAAAAAGAAAGAGAAAGAAAGAAAGAAAGAAAGAAAGAAAGAAAGAAAAAGTATATCTAACTAAGAAGAGGATCTTCAAACGAAATGAAGAAACAAGTGGCCAAAGAAAGAAAGTTAAGTAAATAAAAAGAAATACTAAGATTAAGTGAAAAGTAAAGGTTGAAATAAATAAATAAATAAAGGAATACATATATATATATATATATGGCGTATATTTTGCCAGCATATTTTCATTCAATAACTTAAAAAAAAACATAAGGGCATTTCCAAATTCAAAACTTAGTTACCTCCCTTGACGTTTACATCGTGAAATATAAATCGTACATAACCCTGGCGTTTTTCACTTCACAGTTAAAAAAATTAACTTTCAGATGAACACAACAATTTTATCTTAGAAAAACAATACCATGATGATGACATTGTGATAATGTCGAAAGTACTAGGAATTGATGAATATGTATCAATTGTAATTTTCTCTTCCTTTAATAATGATACTAAGAAGCTTGTCCGTGAATATGAGAGGATCCTATCGAAAATAAGTAGACAAAATTTGTCTAAATTGTTAAATGAGATATGTCATAATATATATATATATATATATATATATATATATATATATATATATATATATGTGTGTGTGTGTGTGTGAAAAGTACTCAGAGTTAACCTGTAGAAAAGACAATATTAGTAAATGAAAACTGTACCCAGTTGCCGACGCGTTTCGTCAATGTGAACTTTCTCAAGGCAAAAAAACGAAATGAATTTATTAAACAAAGTAACTAATAATAGCAAAAACAAAATGTCCTTAGCAACTGGAAGAATTTAGAGGACGCTATTTTTATACTGTTATATTTCCACACTTGACAGTAATTGACGTAATTTCAGTTAACAGTATGAAAATAGCGTTCTCTAAATTCTTCCAGTTGCTAAGGACATTTTGTTTTGTTATTATTAGTTACTTTGTTAAATAAATCCATTTGGTTTTGCCTTGGGAAAGTCCACATCGGACGAAACGCGTCGGCAACTATTACAGTTTTCCTATTGTCTTTTACATTTATAAACATATATATATATATAGAGAGAGAGAGAGAGACAGACACAGAGAGAGAGAGAGATAAAGAAAAAAGGAAGACTATGATTTAGCGAGAAGAGGCTCAATAGAAAGAAAGAAAGAAAGAAAGAAAGAAAGAAAGAAAGAAAGAAAGAATATGATTTCGTGAGAAGAACGGCCTCAAAGAAAGAAAGAAAGAAAGAAAGAAAGAAAGAAAGAAAGAAATATGATTTAGTGAGAAGAACGGGCTCAAAGAAAGAAAGAAAGAAAGAAAGAAAGAAAGAAAGAAAGAAAGAAAGAAATATGATTTAGTGAGAAGAAGGGGCTCAAAGAAAGAACGAAAGAAAGAAAACACAAAAAGGAAGGATATAAAAAGGAAAAGAAGGAAAGAAGGAACGATAGACAAACGAAAATATTTGTGAATCAATGAAACTTCTTGCAAAAAGATAAAAAAGAAAAATAAGTGTTAGGTTTAATCAATACATGACAGTTTGAGAAACATTTTTACCTGAGGTGAAAACAAATAAACAAAAAAATGAATGAAAAAAGAAAATGATACAGATGAAAGCAAACGAAATAAGATTCTGACAAAAGACACACCTGTCTGAGCTTATAAGTTTTTTATCAAAATAAAATCAGTATAAAATATTAGTGTTTGTTTCTGAAGGGGTACTTTCAATTTCTTTTATCATTCTCTCTCTCTCTCTCTCTCTCTCTCTCTCTCTCTCTCTCTCTCTCTCGCTATATATTTCTCGCTCGATCACTTTCTGTTTCTCTATCTCACTCTCTTACGGCCTCTCCCTCTCCCTCTACCCCACTTCCTCTCTCTCTCTCTCTCTCTCTCTTGCTTTCCCACACTCTCACTCCCTCTTTCTTTCTCGCTGATGTGCGAAAATATTATCATGTCTAAGAGTCAAATGAAAAATTTTCAGCACCCTTTCGTGCCAATATATATATATATATATATATGTGTGTGTGTGTGTGTGTGTGTGTGTGTGTGTGTGTGTGTGTGTGTGTGTGTGAGGTAATTTGAGTGCAAATTATAGCGTAAAGCAAACAGATAATCTATAGAAAAATATTTTTTATCTCTTCAAACAAAAGTTTTACACATGTTCCATATAGAAAAACAAAAAGTTTATTCAATAAAATCGCTCTCAGCTTCGATAACGAAGTTGTCACGGCCTCGCGGGTGATTGTATACACGAATCAAGTGGTTTTCCATCATTTTTCTAATCTAGTAATTCGTATTGTGAGGCTACTGGCAGATATTTAACAAGATGCAGACTTTATAGTTTAAGAGGCTCAACGTCCTGGGTAAGACGTTAAACTACATCCGCGTCCTGGGTAAGACGTTAAATTACGTCTACCAGCATGGCCTATGATTTTGAAGAGCGTGATGCCACCTCTTAATTGCTAACCCGGGATGGTAGCACCTGTTAGGGTCCCAGCTATGGGCAAATAGTTAATAGTTAACTATTACCAGCAATACTTTTTGGAAAAAAATTATTACCAGCAATACAATTTTGAAGGAAATATATAGCCAGAAACAGATTTTTGACAAAACAAAATATTACCAACAATAAAAAATTTTTTCAGCATTAAACATCCCATTGAGGTTGATATGCCGTAAAACAAAATAAACCAAAAACAATCTAAACCAAAGAATACATATTGTATTCATACGAATCTATCCTAAAAATGTTTTCGGCATTAAATAACCCATTGAGGTTGATATGTCGTAAAGCAAAATAAACCAAACCAAACCAATCTAAACGAAAGAATACATACTCTATTCATACGAATCTATCCTAAAAATGTTGTCGGCATTAAATAACCCATTGAGGTTGATATGCCGTAAAACAAAATAAACCAAACCAATCTAAACCAAAGAATACATACTCTATTCATACGAATCTAATTCAAATTACAATATAAAAAATATATAGATATACAAAAATAGGTATATTTTTTTTTAAATTGTACACATGTTAAAAATAAAAGAAAAAAATGGTTATTCAATAAAACTGATCTTATCCTCGAGAACGACGTCATTGCGGCCTCGGAAGCAACTGCGCATGTCCGTATCAAGCGATTCTTGTTCATGTTGGCCATCAAGTCGTCCAATATGGCGGCTTTTAATGACTCTTTGAAGTCGCTAATTGCTCTCACACTTGTAGATGCTCCAGATGTAATAGGCAGAAGATTCAAACAAGAATAGTTAGAGAACAAGATATTACGAGTGACATGATCGGGAAAATCCTAATTGGTTACGTTGAAAGGAGCAGAATCCTACTTGAATATGTACAGCCACGTACATCCACGCTCTTGATCCACAGCTAGATTTAGGCGGTGACCCTGTGGCCCAACGGGAAAAAATGAGATAGCCTGCATTGCTCACAACACCATCACAGACGACCTGAACATGGGGAGCATCATCTTGAATATAGCCGCGGTATCCGTGCAAAGCTATCCGATGTCCAGAAAGACGATATGGATCTAGGAACCAATACTGCTTGAACTGTCAAAAACAAATCTATGCTTTGAGAGTTTAGTTGCTTTTCTCATTAATTTTATTGTTAACTCGTTCTCAAATTATGTTCCAATTTCTAACAGTTATTCTCATCAAAGAATATATATATATATATATATATATATTTATATCATTAACTTCACTAATCTGTTTTTTGTATGAAAGATTCATGTAATATAAATTGAACTGCACCACATATTTGATTTAAAAAGAACTGATCCGACGTGCAACTTCTGGGATAATAGCTGCGACATTGCTCTATTTATTGAACAATTTAGTTCATGCCACATCGACTGAAAAATATCTACTACAATAAAAGAATTCTCCAATTACCATATTAGTAAAAACAAACGCACACTCTTTTAAATTTTCAAAAACCTTAGCGTTGCGACCTCACGCTTCAAAATTTCTTACAGCTGACAATAACACATTTCTAAAAACATATTTCGATTCACATCTAATCTTTCGTGTCCCGTTATTACCTGGATGTATTAAAAAAAAAACAAATCAATTTCCATGCCTGATGATGTTTGTATGAACAGATGAAAGTACTTGCAAAAAAAGACCTTATACAAGTTGAATTTATTAAAAACGGATCATAGCATTCATCTAGATGTTCGTAGATTAATGTAATTTTAATAAATTTGTTTGCGAAGATGTATTCTCGTCATTTATATCATTAACTTCACAAATCTGTTTTCTGCATGAATGATTCATGTAATATATATATATATATATATATATATATATATATATATATATATATATATATAAATGGAACAGGTATTGCTTATTATGTACGGAAGAAAAATTAGCAATAGCCACCTCCAATGAACCTAATAATTCATTAAATCAAAGATCTGAGATTTAAGTAGGTCTAGGCATAGGAAATCCTGATTATTGGAATAGATGCTCTGTTCTCTCTCTCTCTCTCTCTCTCTCTCTCTCTCTCTCTCTCTCTCTCTATCTATCTATCTATCTATCTTCTTCTGTCACAAGGTTTTATGCTAATTAGTTTTTAGTGGTTTTATCAATAAATACTGTTTCATGTCATTTCGTCTTTACGCAAGCTTATTCTGAAGATCCGTTTAGGTGAAACCTTGGTAGGTTGCCCCCTGGCTCTTTAGGATTTATTCCATTTATCCCTGCTCTTCTTCGTTTTAGCTTTATTACTCGCTTGAGCTTTTTTCTAGGGACTAAAAACTTAAGGCACTGGACGATTTCTTTCGCCCTGTTCGGATGTTTCTAGTTCTTTCTTTATATATATATATATATATATATATATATATATGACCATGAGACCGGGGTTCGAATCTCACCATGGTCGTTTTGTCAGGAAGGAGACTTAATGATGTTATCAGACTGAAAGTGAAGCGAAATTAGGGAGATAGCACGGAATTACGCGTCATCGTGACCGAGGGCTTGAGCGTTCTTGTTCAAATTGTTGATCACGCTATATTACACGTTCAGAAACTGTAACTAAGGTCTGCTCAGCCTAGTTGCAGTATAAACCACAGGTTGGCTCTGTCGGTGTTGAATAATAAGCCTGAGCAAGCGTCTACAATAGGGATTGGCTAGTAAATGGGTATCTTCGAATGCGAGTGGCTAGCTCTGTGTATATATATATATATATATATATATATATATATATATATATATATATATTAGGAAATGGACAAAGTCCGACAATTATTACTTTTAACTATTTAAAAAGCAAAGTTTTTGATACATGTGACAATATATATTATTTTAAGAAATTTTATGTTTATACGTTCTTTTTATAGATACAAATATTTTAGTAAATGCTTTGTTTATAATAAACAGTATTAACGACATTTACCGGCCTTAATGTCCGAGAAGATTTTCATAGAAAATATTCGTCCTCCGACAGGAATCGAACCTATATCCTAAACGGAACCGTCATATAGCCTGACGTGCTTTTACCGATTGAGCCACAGAGGATTGTTGCGGTTAGCAAGGTCGATTACACTGTTTTTACTTAAATATTTGGAAAAAATTTTAAAATATATATATATATATATATATACCTTAAATCTATATATTTTTCATATATATATATATATATATATACTTAAATCTATATATTTTTCATATATATATATATATATATATGATAAAATTATAGATATGTATATATATCAAGTATGTGGTGCAGTTCAATTTACATTACATGAATCTGTTTTTGTATGAATGATTCTTGTAAGGTATATATATATATATATATATATATATATATATATATATATATATATATATATATATATAAAAAATGAACATTGAAGTCAACACTCAGAGGCGACAGGCTGTTTCATGCTGGACGCTTTTATAATTATATTTACATACGCTCTATCTCTGATATTGAGCACTTTATCCCATAAATATAGCTCACCTTAAAACTATATTTCTTTACACACACACACATACATATATATATATGTGTGTGTGTTTATGTATATATATATATATATATATATATATATATATATATATATATATATATATATAAAACAAAACTTTAAATAATACTAATGAAACCATCTTAATAATAAAAATATGTCTGGAAACTTCCTTGGTCGCTAGTTCAGCCACGATAAATTTGCGTCCTGGCTCTCACTATTCTTTATAGATTTTCTGTTGTCACAATGTGGGATAATCAGAGGAAAAGATGAAAGAGAAAGAATACAGACAGATTTGGCTAGATTGAAAAAAAATTATTTAAAAATATTTTTTTCTGGAATATTCTTTTAAAAATTTTGAAACTATCTGCGTCTCTCGTTTCGTGCGCATGTGCAGACGTGGCAGCATCAACAAAGCCCAGTCCGATTAAATTCTAACGGATTAAACAAGTCACTAAAATTTTTCCAATTTACATATTTTTCTAAATACACATGTTAACAAACACACACACGTTTATTTATTTAATAACTAAATGAAGAATTTACTTTAAGAAGAGGAACATTTTTTCCGCCAACTTAAGAACAATTTGGATTACAACCACACACAAAAGACAATGGTTAAACATAGGAAAACATCAAGAAAAAACTTTAAATAATATGTTGAAATAAACAATCATCGTCTGATGATGGTCACAAGACCTGAAATACGTGTAGCAAAATAAAGTATTATATATATTTTTTTTTTAAATAAATTAATCCACATTATAACCAAAAATATTTGCGTCTTTTCTTTTCTCTTTAAAATATATACCTTCCTCTCGTTGGAACAACTTTAATATCTCCCTTATATATATATTGTTAAGGACCCTCATCTAAGTTACTTCTAAAATCTGTGCCCATGCTTATATTTTATAAGCATTTTAAATAAATATCAGTACTATCAGAAAACGTTGCGATAGAGAAAAAAGAGAAATAAAGTAATATCGAATATTAACAAATTTATTTTTTACCCGAATGAAAACCAGACAGTGAAATGACCTTGAACTCTCTGAAACTCAGCAGAAGAGAGAAAGGGTCAGTGACTTCTTTTCACTCACTCAGCAAAAAGGTCCATATTTGGAAATCAAAGACCACGTGATGAAACTAAGGCGCGAAAAACGAACAGCGCCTAATTAGTCCGGCTTAGGTAGCCAAACCGACCGGATGGAGTTCGCGATAAAATACGGTAATCAGCAATAAATTCGCGTATGCGATATAAACTTTCTTTGGTAGTTTCATTGAATGGATAGTTTTTGGAGGAAAGCGACAGCCAGCTATCAATTTAGATATACGAAAGGAATAGAAATCTAAGATGATTTCGAAGCTCAAACAGCTTTAACAATGTTTAACCCAAAAAAGAAGTAAACTTCGGCACGAGAAAAAAAAGAAGTTGTATCGAAACAAGAAGAAAGATACATGTTATCCTGAGAGCGACGAAACGACAGCTTCAATAGATTCTTCACTCAAACCCCTAAACAAGAAACGAAAAAAAAGAAAGAAAGAAAGACATCAAAAGAAACGAAAAGAGAAAGAAAAGAGAAATAAAAGAAACATAAGACAAAAAAAGAGAGAAAAGAAAAGAAGACAAATACATAAGAGACATTAAGCTAAAAGAAGAAGATAAAAAGAAAACAAACTTTGATAGCAATCAGATAAGTCATTGTTTCTTTTACATGTTTACATTTTGCTCAATGTATTTTGTCATGTTGTGTATTTGCATGCAGGCCTGACCTAAGATCTTCCATTCATCGTCTAGTTACCTTTCTCAGAGGATAAATTCCCCACTCCCGTTATTATATCTCACATTTCTTTATGACTTATTGTTTTTGTTTTCGCCGTATCTTTCATATTGTTTTCCCATTGTATGTTACAGTAATAAATTTATTTAATTGTTGCATCTGTGTTTCTGTTGCTTGTCACCCTCTCTGTGTGTTCCTTAAGCAATTCCAGAATCTGTGTCTGATCAATCGGAAAGAGACCCTTGGGAAAAGAAATTTGTTGTAATAATTGTATGCACGTTAAAATAATAATATAGATTACGATCTTCCTCTATCTCCGCTATCGATCCGGTAAGAAAAAGGAGGAGGGTCGTAACAATATATATATATATATATATATATATATTCATATATATATATTTTCATACAAAATCCCAAAAATTTAAATCACTAACAAACATCAAATTAAATTATTTGTAGACAGTTCAGAGACATTCAAATTCATATCAAACATTATAATCTTTATGAACCCCCAAAATAACTCTTTCAAAGTAAAACAAAATAACAGCGTCTGTTTCTAGCATTTTTTTTGTGTTTTTTTTTTTACAAAGAAAATTAGTGACACCTTCTCTCATAATTTCCTTCTCTCTTTTTCTCTCTATGGGTTTTTTCTTCTCTACCTCTTCGATATCAATATATAACTTCCGTTAAGTTAACCGTTTAAATGTGTCAATATCTTCTAACTCTCTCATGTTTTCTCTCTCCCCCCTCACTTCCTCACTTCGTTAATTTACATATGTTTAATACGGCCCGTCAAAAATATGTAAATTTTCTTTTCATTTTTGTTTGGAAGTAAAGTCTGATGATCTGCAGTTCTGAATTTTATCCTCCTTAGGTTTACCCATACGGATTACCTAGTTTTTCATAAACTATATATATATATATATATATATATATATATATATATATATATATACCGTGTGCAGATTAATTTAAATAACTGCTTTATTTTTCTTTCTTTCAAAATTCGGTCAGTTTTAGACCCACTGCAGTGACAGGATGTAATCGATTTCTATTTTTCCTCAAATTAGGTCATTTGCAGTGGTGTACTGTAATATGAATCTATTTTCGGAGTGTATGATAAAATTTGTTAGAAAAATATTGCGTCATTCGTGATTGCATCAGATTTTTATCACGCCCAAATACTACTGTCTCGGCTGTCGATTAGTTGTCCTACGGCCATTGTCTGCGATGGACGTTACTCCAAGGAAACATAAGAAAATTGTAACGCTTCACGAACACACTGCCATGCGTTACCAGTGAACAAATAAAAGTACTATAGATTGACCCGGAAACTCTCCTGATTTAAATCCAATCGAGAATCTGTGGTCAGTTTGCAAGGAAAGACTGTAGAATGGACATACGAAGTACTAACATGTGTACTGGGTCATGTTTCATTGGAAAAATACGAAGGCGCATATATATATATATAGTCATCCACAGACAGACTGTTTCGCTGTATCACAGCTCGTCAGTGTGGCTAAACGTCCGGTTGACTCCAACTAGGATCGAAACCCGGTTGAATTGACGTCAGTCGAAGATTCTACCGTCGGCGCACGGCAGGGATGAATGTGAATTTTAAGCGTATTTATTTTTAGATAAACACACAGTGACCGAGAGAACTCGATTCGCTTTACTAAAGAGTCTTGCATTATCAGCCATAATAGTCATTGTTTACGAACCCACACTTCCTCCCCCAGAGATCTCAAACGAAATAAATTATTTTTCAGGAGCGTATATATATATATATATATATATATATATGGGCATGAAAGATTGCTCTAGTATTTGTACCCTGAATAATAACCAGCAGTATGGGGACATCTGTTTGCGGTAATGGAATAAAACAGTTGAAGAAGGGCTGAATAAGCATATTTATTTCGAGTCTATATATAACATTTATAAAAAGACAAAAAGTAAGAAATTAGTTTTCCTCTTTTCTGACTAAATTTCTGGCGTGAAAAGTTGTCATTATTTACATTCGAATGAATGTCCTCATCTTTGTGGTTATAATTTTAGCGTTTTGACCTTTAGGCTCTCCGGCTTTCTTGGGATATCTCACTGTGGAAGTGCTGTGATAATAAGGTAAGGATATTAGTCCGATTATAAAAAAAAGAAATAACACTTTTCCTCTTCTTTATATTTTAATACTTTTGTCTAATTTTCCTTCTTCATTTGCTATTTTTTCATACATTATTACTACGACAACTGCTTTTACTTCTACTACTATTTTATTATTGTTTTTATTATTATTACTACTACTACTACCACTAGTTGTAATTTCTACCGCTGTTGTTGTTATTATTATTGTCATTATTATTGTTATTATTACTACTACTACAATTAATTATAATTCTACTGCTGTTATTATTATTATTATTACTACCACTATTTCTACTGTTGTTGTTGTTGTTATTATTATTATAATTGTTATTTGTGTATGTTATGTTTCCTGCTTTATATCCTGTAGAACCGGGTCCAAACTATGGTCCTTAGGTCCTATAGGAGAATTGTCATTTAATTGATAGCACTTTTCTTAATATATAGGATATTCCTAGTAGGGCGATTTTCTGGGCAACGTGTATGTTGATATTACCTTGGACACTGTTAGTAAAATTGACTATTCCTTTTCTCACGAGGCCCAGAGCTCCGATTACTATTGGTACAGTCTAAGTCTTCATTCTCTACATCTTTGTATATTATTATTATTACTACTACTATTATTACTTCTATTGCTGTTATTATTATTAGTAGTAGTAGTAGTAGTAGTAGTATTACATCTACTTCTATTGCTATTATTACTGATATCTTCACTGCTATTATTATTATTACTGCTACTATGACTATTACTACTGCTGATACAATTGCAATGAATTTACCTGCTTTACTACACAATCTGCATGCTGTTAAATATCTTCTTTCTCCATTTACTTTTGACTGCTCTCGTTTGAATAGTCTAGTCTTGAACAGCAAGCTGAATTCATTATTATTATTATTATTATTTCTTTTGATTTCTGTTGTATATACATTTCCTTCCGGGTCCCAACCAGCGACCTAAGGTCAGACATGGCATCATGACATTTTCCACTAATTAATTTTCCTCTAATTAATTTTCTTTGAAAAAGCTAAAAAAAACCTAACACACACACATTTTACATATATAAAGCTCTTTGTAATCTGTGAGCTGTACTTGTAAGTACAATTTTTTTGATATTTCTTTAAGGCATGGGCTATCAGGAATCCATTCAGAGAGTCTATCGGAAGTTTTTCCAATTAATCCGAAGACTCCAACTACAACTGGGATTATTGATCCTTGTGTTTCGATAGCTTTTTAAAGATCTTCAGAGAAACATTACAATCTGCAGGTACTGCCATGTCAATAAGAAAGCACATTCTGTTTTTATGGTCTGGGTGATTAGGTTTCATTGTTCTATATGTATTGCAAAGTCCCATAAAATTGTTACAGATCATATCTCAGGGTCTGGGTAATGTTCATTCGATTTCCGTAAAAGTTGCATATTTTCCAGTGCAAACTTCGGCCCACTCTATCATATCAAGTTTTATATTCACTGGGTGCTTAGACGTTGCAAGCTGATACAAGATGGTTAAATATTTCTGGATATTTAATCAAGATGGTTAAATGTTTCTGGATATACAAGATGGTTAAATGTTTCTGGATATTTAAATGTTTCTGGATATTTAGATTCTGCAATTTAGTTTAACACAATGTTCCCTTTATAATTTCTAGTTAGGAAGCATTGGTCCTGTGCAGTAAGAATAAAACCTTCGGTTTCAGCTCTTAACCCTGCACTACGTAACAACCGATGGGTAGAGGGTTTGTCTAAATCAGCATGTTTGGTACGGGCAGAGTATTAACCATGAAGACATTTATCCTGCCATCGTTTCTGCATTCGGTACATTGCATTTGCTTTTGCTTTCTTTTTTAGGTTCTTTGCCTCTGCAGTAGGCGCATTATGGTTTACTTACATTTCTTCACCAACTTGAAATTCCCTTTTGAATTTGTTGGCTTCCTTTATTACTGAGTAAATTTTTTTTCATGTTCTTTGAGACAGATCATTATCCAGTCTTCTGTAATTTCCAGGTATCTTTGAAGACCGATTGCTGTGGTTTTGTAAGACAGTTCTAGTTGAACTAATCCTCTGCCTCCTTCGGATCTGGACAGATAGAAACAATCAATATCAGCCTTAGTATAACGCATGCGGTTGTAAGTGAGAAGCTTTCTCGCTTTGATACTTATTTGCTTAATATCAGCTATGGTCCAATTAAAAATGCTAAAGTGTATTGCACCACCGGGACAGCCAAAATGTTAATGGCTGATATTCTATTTTGGGAATTCAACTCGGTATTTAACACCGGACGCACACGCCTGTGGTATTCTTTTCTTAACTTTTCCTTCATTTTTGTATGCTGTATTCCATTTTCTTCGCTGACTCCTAGGTATTTATAGGCTTCTTCTTGTTCCAGTTTCCCAATCTTTGTCACAAAATCTAGATCTAATGAATGTGTTTCTGTAATTCCCCTTTTCTTGAATTTTATCAATTGATAACGGATGACAGAGACAAAAGTTGGGTACCTTGTCATTTCCATTTGGGGGATTTTGTTAGAGTTTCCGTAACATTATTCTTGGTTATAATTTTCCATTCTTGTACAGGTTTATTCTTCATTCTTTCTTGATTTCGTTTGACCCACTCTCCATTGGTATTATACTCCTTTGGTCTGCTTTAAATATTCTCCGAAAAATGTTTGCGCTTCTTCAATAATTGGTGGCTTTTCGACTTCTATAACTGCCTTTCCAATTTCCCTGTATTATTATTATTATTATTACCGATTTATGTTAATTATAAATCTTTAATGGATCATTATCAGACACTATTGTCTCGATTGTCGGTTATTTGTCCTACGACCATTGTCTGCCATGGACGTTACTTCAAGGAAGGATACGAAAATTATAACGCTACACGAACACACTTGCAAGCCTTACCAGTGAGCAAAACAAAGTACTCGGAAACTCTCCTGATTTAATAAAGGGAGCCAACATGTTCAAAATGGAGTTTCAAATTGGTGAAGAAATAGAAGTAAAGTACAGTAAGCCGACTGAAGCTTCAAAATAATTTTAAAAAAAAAGAAGGCAAAGGTAAATGCAAACGACCAGATACAGAAACGATGGCAAGATAAACTTCTTCACGGTCAATACTTTTCCCGTACGAAACAAGCTGATTTACACAAACCCCTTATCCATCAGTGCCTACGTAGTGAAGGGTTTAAAGGTAAAACCGAAAGTTTTACTCATGCTGCACAGGACCAAAGCTTCCTAAGTAGAAATTACCAAGGACACATTGTATGCACACAGTGTTTATATTTATTTTAAATTAATAGATGACCACACATTGGAATTTTGTTAATCTCTTGTAAACAGAGGCTTTCGTAAATCTTGCCAATTCTTTTTTATCGTAGCCAAAACTACAATTATTGTGGGTATAACAGTTGTGCCACATTTTTTTTAATTTCAGTTTCAAAGTCCCCATATTTACGTATTTTGCCACATTCAATAATAAATATTGTTTAACTGATGATATTTCCATATCTATGAGAAGCCATTTTTATTTTACATTTTCTATATCTGATCTATTAACTTTTATATCTGTCGGTATAATTGGTAAAGTCCCCGAAATTAGTGACTTCATAGCTTTAGATAATTGATTCAGAATGATGTTCATACCATTTTTCAGCAAGCGCTATTATTATTTTTATTATTATTATTGATGTTGTTGTTATTTCTGTCGTTGTTGTTGTTTTTGTTATTCCTGTTGTTCTTATTATTTTTATTATTATCATTATCGTGTTAAAATTGTTCAGAGATGTCCGAACTGTCATCTGTAGACAACACTTTTCTCAGATCAATGATTAAAGATGGTTTCGTGCGAATGAACCCTCCAGGTCTTAGGGGTGGGACCATTCTTCATCAAATCTTGTGAACTGGTGCCGCGGAACCGGAAAAAGAACCTTAACAGATTACAGAAATCCCACCACTTGAAGACTTGCAGCATCAGGAACAACTAGAAATGGAGAGCGCATGTCCTTCGAAGAGAAAATAAATGACATCACCAAAATGATTGTTTTCCACACTATTTCAATTTCAAGCAAAAAGTTACAAAGGAACTTCCCCACAATCACCATCAATGCTGAAAACAGCGATCACGTCGGGGTCACCATAATGTTGTGGTGACCCCGACGTGATCGCTGTATATTCACTCAAACCATGTGGTCATAAGTTGGGGTTTATGTTCACGAGGAAAAACAGAACAAACAAACGTAGATAAAAACAATAAAAAGAACAGTAAATTGTATGGTAGTTTCATACAATTTTATTTATATATTTGTGTGTGTGTTTCACATTACAATTGTGATAAGGTTCATTTTATAGAAGGGAGTAAGTCACTCCGTAATATATCAAGTCCTATCACGGAAAGAAGTTACACACGTGTTATCATCTCGATAGTTCTTGGGCGAAGAGAGTGAATCTCACGTCTCTGATGCATGCTGGGGATATAATTTTATCATTTTTATTTTTATTTTATCTATTTTAAACATGGTTTAAATTTTATTTTATTCATAATTTCCATTATTATTAATATTTTACATTTTATTTTCATTTATAATTACAATGTTGCCACAGACATGAGAAACCAATTTTCCTGAAAAATTGTTTTAAGGAAAATATTTTATAAATTTCAGCCGACAGTGGCACTGGCTGCTCGGTCAACGACTGCCGAATGTTTCCTTATAAGGAAACGGTTAATTTCACCATGACCATTAGCATCGTTTCCTTTTATCCCCATCCTTCTTCACCTCCTTCAACAACTCCTTCTTCTCCTTCTCAACCTTTTCCTCCTATTCTACGTTTTTCTCTTTCTACCATCATATCTTACTGATTTTTTTACTCTCCTCATCCTATTACTCCCATCAGTCATTAAAGCCGCCCCCCCCTCTTTATTCTTCTACGCCGTATCTACTGCAACTAGAACCTATCAA
Source organism: Acanthosepion pharaonis (assembly GCA_903632075.3). Classification (NCBI taxonomy): domain Eukaryota; kingdom Metazoa; phylum Mollusca; class Cephalopoda; order Sepiida; family Sepiidae; genus Acanthosepion; species Acanthosepion pharaonis. The sequence continues at coordinate 641,024 of CAHIKZ030003885.1, read as the reverse complement.
TAATGGCTATTTTCATGCCTCACTCTTTTCACATATCTTTCTTTTTCTCGCTAACGTTTTTCTTCCCCGCGAAATATTTTTATCCATTTTATTCATTCATTTAACTATTTTATATAAGTTGTTGTTTTTGTTGTTGTTATTATTGTATTTGTGTTGTTGTTGTTCTTCTTCTTCTACTCCTACTCCTACTCCTCCTCCTCTTCCGCTTCCTTCAGCCTCTTGTTGTCCCTCTCACCAGATGACATTTTTTATGTAAGAATAGAGAAAGAAATATAAATCGTTTGTCTTACGGCCCTGAAGTATAAAAAATTAAATGAAATATATGCTAAAATGTTTTATTTTTCGTTTTATACGTATTTTTGCTAGATACTAGCAAAAAAAAAAAAAAAAAGAGTTTTGTTTTTTTAAATTTCACTTTTGAAAATGCTGAAAGTGAAATTCACCGAATAAAAATGGCGTAAACCAAAACTAAAATTTCCACAGAAAAATCATCGCATCAAATTCGAAAAACTCAAAAAAGGAATCAGTGGACAGGAGAAATATGTTCCATCGGATAAGAAATTATTTTGACAGGTGCAAAACTAGTGACCGCCGGTAAAAATGTGACCTGCCAAGTCTCAATTGATTTCAAAATATTTTAAAAATCAACAACTATTAAATATATATATATATATATATATGGAGAGAGAGAGAGAGGGGGGCAGAGAGAGGCTGAGAGAGAGAGTTTTTATTGGGAAAAATATGACATGATGAATGAAAAAATAAAAATACTGAAATGTTTTCCTATTTTTCAGTGAAATATGTACATATAAAGTGAACATGTGACATGTGCCATTGCAGGTTTCAAATAAAAACTAAAATATGTTTGGTCTTCTCGTTGGAAAAAATATATTTCAACAAGTTAAAAGAAAACCAGCTTCGACGGAATGCAAAGTTTGCAATGGCTTTTTTTAACTAATCAATCTTCCTAATATTTAGCTGTACATGCCAAGAATATTCATCAAAGTTTATAGATAGATAGATAGATAGATAGATAGATAGATAGATAATGTAATATATATAGATAGATAGATAAATAAATAATGTAATATAATATATATGCATAGATAGATAGATAGATAATATAATATAGATATATATATGCATAGATAGATAGATAGATAATAATGAATAATAATATAATAAATAAATAGATAGATAGATAGATAGATAGATAGATAGATAGATAGATAATGTAATATAGATAGATAGATAGATAGATAATGTAATATATATAGATAGATAATGTAATATATACATAGATAGATAATGTAATACAGATAGATAGATAGATAGATAGATAGATAGATAGATAGATAGATAGATAATGTTGAAAATGAAATGAAATGGTAATCTTTATAACATCAACAAAATACAATACTCGCCAGCGGCGTGAAGTAGGTAAACCACTGCTAGTGGTGGACTACCTAGACAGCATATTACCCCCACTTATAATAGTGTCCAACGTATTCATGAGGATTGGGACATATCCATTAGTATTCATAATCTTACTTATTATAAGACGCAGGTTGTGTGTGTGTGTGTGTGTGTGTGTGTGTCTGTAACGTTTATATGTTGGATCAATTTCCCTACATTTTTTAGCTGATTTCAACAAAACTTCACAGGACTACATAAAATTACCTTGTGGTGGTTCTAACGGGGCCGAAAATGGGAAAAACACAGTTGTTTTTTAATAAAATCATTTTGAAAACACGATTAAGACACATCGTGAGAATGAAAGGGGGACAACTCACCCACGAAAATGTAAACAAAAGAGCATAGCATGATGAAAAAGACGCCGAACTTGACGAAAACAAAATTTTATCGTCTAATGTTCATATTATTATTAAAGAGGAAAGATCAAAGTATTTTGGGGGTATTTTTTTACATTTTTTAATCGTTCCTAGCACGTCTGAAATTTTCGTTAAAAATATTGTTTTTTTTTGGTCAAAAAAAAAAAAGACATAATCATTTTCGATCATTTTTTCGATTTGATAAAAAGATTAAAATCTTACTTTGATATTCTTTTAAAAATCAATTATCATTTTTCAAAACTGATTTTAATAAAAACAGAAATTATACTGTTTATTTAAAATATTTTGAACCAAGCTTAACTTAGCTTCTGCGCCGAAAAAATAATTTGAAAATAAAACAAAGCAGGTCATAACCTTTCGCGTCGTTTGACGATTGACGAAAAGGCACATTCATGACGTTTAGATAACTTACGGGATGAGAATTCTTTCTACGGATGGAAGGAAGTGAAATTATTTAAGTGAACAAATTATTTACCTTGTTACTTTTAAGGAAAACTTTCAGCGCTCTAATTTTTTTTTTTTTTTTTTTTTTTTTGTACTTAGCTTTCATTTTACGTTTACGATGGTTTATGGAAAATATAAAGAAATTAAAAAATAAGACTGTTAATAGTGAGATTAAATTTCATAAGAAAAAGGTTCTAATTAATTTAAATACCTTTCTTATGAAATTTTATCAGAAGTGTACATAAAATACTATAATTTTATGTACATTTTATTACATTTTACTGTGTTATTTGTATTTCCATTCATTTTATTATTAATTTTGATATTTCATTTATGGAAAAATGTCATAACTGAGATTAATATAAAAATAAGATCATATAAATTAAAGTTTAGCAGTAGTTAAATTTCATAAGATGATTCTGTTACTTGTAGGTACCCTTCTCAGTTGAAATTGAAAACTCAAATTAACTTCTCCATACGTGTTTCGCAAAAGTGAAGGGCTTAACAGCAGAGAACAACGCTGAACTCAAATAATGCAACTAAATTGTATTCTGGTTGGTCTTCCGTACTTGATAATTAATGTCCGACTATAAGCACAAAAATTACATTTCTTAATAACCATGGCTAATCTGATTGGTCCAAATTATACAATTTTCAAAGCGCTAGACAATGACAATCTCACACGGGCATTTTGAAAGGTTGATGTTGCTTTTAACTAATGTTAAAATATTTTTTAAAATTCAATTTAAAATTTTTAAAAATCTTTTTAAAATTAAAGAAATAAGAAATAATTGTATTAAAAATTCAATTTTCATTGAAAAAATTTTTTTGCTTTCAGAAAATATTGTCCATATTCATAAAAACAAATTAAAAACAAATAAAAGCATTTGAAACTAAATAATATATTTGTTTTATTGAGTTTTGTATGTTACAATTCACAGCTGATTTTCAGGTATGTTGGCCAAAAAAAAACATGATTTGCATTCTTCAAAGCCTTGTGCTTTTTTTAACTATTGTAATCACTAAAACCGATGGTCTCGAATTTCTAGAGTTTTTCATAAAATTAGTTATGGGGGTGTTAATAAATATAAAAAAAAATATTTCTGCCATGACTTTAATAAAAAAAAAAAACATATTTATAATAATTTCGATCATCTGTGAATAGTTTCTGAAAGTTTCATTAACATCTGACAATTATTTTTATTTTTGCAAGATTTTCCAAATTAATGTGTGCAAATACAAAAAAACCGCGCTAAAATTATCTATGTTATTTACTACCCCTTGTTGCGACAAAGAGAAACAAGGTTTTTTTTTAAATCAAAATTTAGAATATTCTAAAAGATGGAAAAATTTTTTAAAATAATTAAAAAAAATTTAGTCTATCCTCTTCATAAAAAATAAGCATTTTGACGATAAAATTTTGTTTTCATAAACTTTGGCGTCTTTTTCATCAGACTATGCTCTATGTTTTAGCGATTCCGTGGAGTGACTTAGGTTAAAAACCCAGGTTGTTTATGTGTGTGTGTGTGTGTGTGTGTGTGTGTGTGTGTGTGTGTGTGTGTGTATTATATATGGGATCGGATTTCTTACATTTTCAGCCGATAAAACAAACATCCACTTTTTTTTCGGCAGGTAGTATTTCTTATTGTCTTGCACACTTTTTTCTTTATTTACATTCAGAATGCTTTAAAAATTCCATTTACAAGACAATTGTTTATAATAAAATTCTATTCACCAATCGATAGACTCATAACGATTGTAAACAATGTTTTGTTTGAATTTAGGTTTGACCAATTCGTAAAAAAAAAAAAAAAAAAAAAAAACTAATTAAGACATGCGTGTCCGTCAACCTTAAACAATAATCTTTGTCAATTTTATTTTTCAGTCTTTATGATGGTCGATACTTGATCTATCTCTTACTGTTACATCCCCGGGCAACGCCGGGCTCTACTGCTAGTTACGGTATATAATAGATAGATATTTATATATGCATATAGATATATATCTCACAGATTCAGATAGATAGATAGACAGATACTCTCAAGTTTCAAATAGACAGCTGAGACTGTTATTCGTTTTGGGTAGAAAAATCCACATGGGATACCCTTATTTCAAACACCCCTATTATTAAATATTCCGGAAATTCCTCTCGCCCGTTCATTTAGGCTACGAGAATTCTATCCCACATTGAGTGAATGTGTTAATAAAATAGACTCTACAGTCCTATATATAGACTGATAATAATTTATTAATATTTAATATATATGTGTGCGTGTGTGTACGCGCAGCATTACCCATTGTATTATTTGTAAATACATAAGTATTTGTTAAATTTAATTCTGCATTCTGATAGTAATGAAAATGCCCGATATAAAATAATAATATAAAGCTGAGATAAAAATAATTTCTAAATTAGTAATGGACGCAGGTTCGAGTCCTACCCGAGAGCGCATATTTTTCTTTAACAAGATTTTTCAAATATTCAGGCTGGTTAATGAAAATAAATAAATATACTGTTTAATAAAAAAAAAAAAAAACGGGGCGTCTGCTAAAATGTGAGCATCCACTAAAAGTAACAACTAAATTAAAAATATGTCGGCTTGAATCCATTTCCTAAAAATTGTCTTTGTTTACGTTAGGATACAAAACAGAGCAGATATATATATCTCAAGGGAATCAAGAAGATATTTTTTATCAAAGCACCATTGTGTTTTTTCTGTTTGATCAGGGGGTTTTTCGTTTTTTTTTTTAAGGGCAATAAGAGATCTAATTAGGCTTTCCTATATATATATATATATATATATATATATATATATATAAAAAGAAAGTGGTTATAGTGGTTGCAACGAGATAAAAGTGTGTATATTATAAATCTAAGAAGAGAGGCTCTACGCAAACGTTTTTGGTTTGTAATGTGGATTTGTTTTTTCAAAAATATTATGCTTTATTTTCCATAATTTTTTTACACACGTGTTTCTGGTCTCGTGACCGTCTTCAGGTAAAAGCGGATATTTCCATATTATTAAACATAATTAATTTTTTTTTTATGACACACAATGTTAAATGTTCTCGATATGAACATTCTCTGTTTTTGTCTGCAATCCGAATGTCTTTCTTGAATTGGCAATTCCTGTTCTGCGCGAAGTGTCCCCGCGGCAAAACAATTATCCGAGTTGGTCCTGGAGAAATCATGAATTTATTATCGGCATTTTCTTTTCATATTTTACTGAAGTGTGTTCTTAGATCTGTTTCCATTTTTGTGTGTTTCTGTCAGCATGCGTGTATATATGCGTGGGTATATTTCCCCCCTCCATACATATACTTGCTTACTACGAGGAATTAGTAAACTCCTTTGTACCACATGGACACATACAAACACATACCACACAAACAGCAACCCAGGTCAAAAAATTGTATTTAAACCAGAAACACGTGTAATTTCAATTATGGAAAATAATGCATAATATATTTTTTTAATCCAAATGTTACAACTAAAAAGGCTGTTATCTCTTCTTACCTTTTTAATATATATATATATATATAAATATATTGTTAAAATTAAAAGTCGACATAAAAACAAATTCAAATTTCTGTATTATAGGTTTAATTTAATTAAGTCACTATATTTCCATAATATTCGCATTCCCCTCTAAATCTTTAAATGTTGAATGTTCGTACTGATTCTAATTTCTATATTTCCCCCTCTATAACCTCTTTACATTATATAACTTATAATTCATAAAGTTTCCCCTTCTTCTTTAGATCTCCCTCCCAACTCTCCATCCATTAATCCCTTACATCGTTTTATCTATATATTTTGTTACCATTACCATATCAATGATGTTTTTTTATTCCTCTTTTAATTTCAAATTAAGATTTCATTCTTCATATAACGCCAAATTAATGCTGCAAGGTTAATATTCCGGTTTGATTTTATAAAACTTCTTCCTTTTAAAACAAATATCTTTCACCCTCCCCTGACCTCTGTCTTGTGCCTTTCGTCTGATTGACACAATGAAATGGATAAATTGTGTATTAGTTTGTCGACTGTTTTTTTTTTTTTTAGCCTTCACTGTTAACTTCTATTCCCCACACCCACCAACTGTATAGACACGAACTCAGTCCACACTGGGGTTGATAAGACAGACGACCGATATCTTCGTCTGCTGAAATAGGCTATTCTCGATATGAGGTGATTTTGGATTTTATTGTTTATTAATTATATTGCTCTATAATAATAAATGACCATTGATATATCCCTATAATTTTTTTATCCATTTTATTCATTTATTTAACTATTTTATATAAAAAAAAAAGAAGTGGACCAGTTTTAATATTTTATATTGCAGTGATCCTTTTGCATTATTAACAAAGGATTTTTATCTTTGCTGTCATCTCTCTCTCTCTCTCTCTCTATACCTGTCATAAAGATATATATATACATATATATATAGAACAATTTATTTGAAAATAAATTCAAAACGCTACATAAGATATTTACTCATGTTTCAAAACAAGAGACAATTATATTGAAGTATTTTCTCTTGTTTTGAAACATGAGACTTCTTCTATTCAGCCTTTTGGAATCATATTTTTAAATAAATAATTATATTTAAACCTACAGAGCAACTAAGCACCATTTTTTAAAATAATAACTAAAATTCATCTTACTTTTCCATTATTTACCTAACTCAGTTCCTTCCTATTTTCTATATATTTTAAAATATAAATATATATATAATATTTATTTTAAATAGATATTTGATATATCTTTCAATATATTTTATTGTGTGTTTTTTTTTTTTTGCCTACTAGTATATCATTGACTTTCTCCCAATTTTATAAATTTATAATTTGTCATTATTTTTTAATTTTGGTAATTTAAATAAAGCACTTACTCATCTCACGTAAGTTAGTGATCATGTTAAAAAAAATATTCAAAATTACTTAAATAGAAACACATTTTTTAACTGAATTTAAATTGTGTTAGCAAGTTTCTCGGATATTTCTAATTTGGAATACTAAATTAAAAACTTGGATATTGGATTTCTTATAGATGATTGCTCTGAAAATATAATCAATGCAATTGCATTATTAATTAAACTTACTAGATTCCGTACCAATATCTTTGTGGCTATTTCTTTCGTTAGATATATTACTTTTTGATTTAAAAAGCAAAAATTTCAGCAGATAACTGGAAGACAATATATAAAATTTTAAGAAACCTATTTTCTGTTTATACGTTCTTTTATAGATACAAATATTTAAAAAAATGCTCTGTTTATAATAAACAGTATTAAACAACATTTACCGGCCTGTCCTGTCCAGAAATTTTCAGAAAATGCTTGTCCTCCGACAGGAATCGAACCTGTATCCTATAGAAAAAGGAAATATATAGCCTGACTCTTTAACTGATTGGGCCACAGGTCTGCAAACATTAATTACAGAAACAATTTTACTGTCTTTTAAACTACAATCTTCCAAAAAACACGGACATTCAAATCTTTGCTCATGGCGTTCATCCAAATGGTAAACAAATGACGGACAAAAATTCTATTTAATTGAAAAACACTTTCCTACAATTATTTAAGACTTTTAAAATATTTAAGAAGAACAACTAAAATTGGACTTTGCTGCACTGAAAATCTATATATTATAATAAAAATATATATATATATATATATATATATATATATATATATATATTAATAAAAATCCTACAATAACATTGAAAAATTATGTGATTGTAGAAACCCAAAAACTGCCCATTGGAAAATAAATGCTGCATCAAATCTGTGGTATACCAATGTACTATCTCATCCATTGAGAGTCCTAATACTAATATGATATACATTGGGTCTACAAAGAATGATTTTAAAAGCCAGATGGAGGCAGCATAAGTGCTCTTTCAACAATATAAATAAAAGAAATCAAACATCTCTATCTAAATATTTTTGGCATTTGAAGGAAATGAATAAAACACTTAAAGTAAAATGGAAAATTATAAACAAAACTAGAACTTGTAAAACTTGGGATGACCCATGCCCTTTATGCCTACATGAGAAACTGCACATTATTAAGTTTCTAAATAATAAAAATCTATTAAACAATAGACATGAGTTAACGGTTTTTTGCCGACATCATCAAATTTTTGCATTGAATAATTAGCATAAAAACAAACAAACAATTTCATAATTTTTAAATCCATAGCCCAAATAAATAGTTTAAATACCCTACAAAAAAGATAACCCTTTATGAAGTCGTCAAAAACAAAATGTTACGGCAGTTTTTTTATATACACAAAACCCTTTCAGAAAAAAATAAAATAAAAAATAAATAAATCTCCATAGACACGTAAACCAGACTAGGCGAAATCATCTTCCGTTTCAAATTTAGACACACCCCAACCTTACCTGATTTGACATCTATGAAAGTAACTTTATACTGATACGTATTATTAACATCCATTACACCCCTTTTTATTTTAAACAATCCGCTCTAGCCATTACCATAGAAATTTTGATTTCAATTATGAATATACTATTAAAACACGTAAATTTCAGAAATAAGTTATTCAAAAAAAATTCGCTTGAAGATGGAACAGAGCTTACTTTAATTCAATTTAATTCAAATAATTAAAGCATAAGACCTCTTATGTCGCGAGTTGGAATCATATTTTAAATAAAAATTATATATATATATATATATATATATATATATATATATAACTGATATGTATACCGTATTTTCCAGTATATAATATACGACAGTAGTGTACGTATCAGAAATTTAGATTGAAATACATTGTAAAGATGATAGTGATGGACATTTTCTTTAACCTGTCCTATACATCAATTCTAAAATTCTAAATTTAAACCCTAACCTGACGAGTTCTGGGTAAGACGATAAACTACATCCAACAACAAGGCCTCTGATCAGGAGGTTTTGAGGAGCGTGGAACCACCTCTTAATTGTTGGTGTTCCCAGGTCCACCCCTGACCCGGGAATTAGGGTCCCAGCTATTGGCAAATAGTTAACACCCAAACTGTGATCAAAACACTATGAAAGTGTAAAAATAGGTTTCAATACCAGCAATACAATTTTGTAAAAATTATTACCAGCTATGAATTTTTGAAGAAAAAAAATATTACCAGCAATACATTTTTCAAAAAATATTACCACCAATACATTTTTCAAAAAAAATATTACCAGCAATACTAGATAGATAGATAGATAGATAGATAGATAGATAATGAGAAGAACAAGATAGATAGATAGATAGATAGATAGATAGATAGATAGATAGATAGATAGATAGATAGATAGATGAACAGACTGAAACATAGATAGATAGATAGATAGATAGATAGATAGATAGATACTATCAACTGCCTTAGACACTGCCTTCTCGAGAATAAAATTTGTTCAATAAGCTTTATTGAAACATGCCATTGGGACATGCTCCAAACAAAATGAATGAAAGTTGTCTGAGTGGAACTCATCTTTAACAAAAAAACGCGAAGAGAATTTTGATGATTTTCCCGGAATGGTGGATCCTAACTGTGAAAGCCTAAGCTGTTGAAACTATGGAATTCAACTCGTTAGAATATTTGCCATAGTCATATCAATAGAGCATTGTACTTTTGTCTGTGGAAATAGAATTTCAGGATAGAAAATAATTTAGAATAGTAAAGATTGGAAAATCCAGCCCAAATATAGCATCAATCGTCCATTGTTGGTCTGATTTGACTCTTGTAAAGAGAAAGCATGGTAGTAGGAATCGGTTATTTTCTGGTGTGATACAAAGAATCCACTATTCATCCAACCTCTTTTGCGATGGCACAAATATGCGAGTGCTATTTGCGGTCAGGAGTGAACTTTAGACAAATGCGTATAGATCTACATATTTGAAACATGATGTCCATCAAGTATTTAAAAGCCTTGGAAGATAAAAATTTAAATAAAAAAAATAGATAAAACACATTGAGAAAATCAATATTTGATGAACAAAAAAGAAACTGTTGATTTCTATCCACATTTTGTTTTTCAAGGTTTATTTACATCTTTCTCCTTATCAATATAATTGGTGATGACGTGCATTGCTTTTTCTAAAAACAGAAAAAAAAGTAGTGTGTAAATGAAATGAAAAGCATTGAGACGAAATCATAACAAAATTACAACGAAGAAAAATTTCCTGTCAGAAATGAGGAAAATACAAATACCATGAGAGAAAATTCATGGAAACCTGTTTGAATTAACAATTCGTGTAGAAGTAAGAGTTATCTACCCTGGATAAAATTCAATAAAAAAAATTGTATCACAAGTGAAGGGCAAGGCCACAAGTCACCCAGGGAGTTTCGAATTCATGGCAAATGATCTAAAAGTCCAAATTACTGATCACGACACCACCAAGAGGCCCCTTTCTACTTTGCAAAGATTAGCTAAGTTTGACACAAGGCGACATGTAAGGGAGGATTGAACTCTTTTCTAATGATCGACAAGTCTAATTTACTGATCATTATACCAAGACGAGGCGCCTTTCTACTTTGCAAAGATTAGCTAAGTTTGACACAGGGTCACATGTAAGGGAGGATTCAACTCATTTCTAATGATCGATAAGTCTAATTTACTGATCATTATACCAATACAAGTTGCCTTTCTTCTTTACTAAGTGGCTCGAAATGAAAAATCAGAGCCGAGTTCAAATTCCAGACAGGTTCTTTACATTAAATTAGGCGCTAAAAACCTTTGGAAAAATCATTAATCTCTCTCCCCCACCCATCTATGGGTTAAAGAGTAGGACATGAAAAACTCTAAAAACCATTGTTATTCTCAAAATATTCAAGATTCACTCACGAAAAAATGGGAGTTGTTCTTACTCTGCGAAATACTTTTTGGTTTTAAATAACTCAGAAAGTGTTGATAAACCGTAAAAAACAAATAAATCAATGTTCTGTGACGTCCCTGAACACAGCCTTCGCTCGCTCCTCGCTGCTTCGTTCGGGTGTCGCCGCTCCAAACGTGACGTCCGCCTGTCGCGTCAGTCGTGTTGTCTCGTCCTGTGACGACCAACTGGCTTGGTATCGGTCGCAGCACCCAAATGTGACGTTCTAACCTTTTGGGGATTCGGATGGGAATCTGGTTAGATTCGATATCAGCCTCGTCGTTCCCAATTCGCTTCCAACGCCTGGTTACCAAAGTAACTGCGTTGATCTCCAGTCCGCCTACCCACGTTGTGAATCGATCTTAGGCAGACGAAATCAATCAGTCGTTGGGGCCGCAATGAAAGTTGGGTCCAAGCGGGGGTGGTATCGCACAAATACGTATAAAAGAAATAAAATGATAACTCAAAAGTTCAAGGTATCAAAGAAAAAGGATAACAAACTTTATGTCTCGTTGTTGGATACATAGGACTGCGTCTATCTCCCGACCCGTTCTATGGATTGTGACACGTTGTTTTCCGTTAGGCGAGTTTTAACACTTCAAGTTGTTTGCTCTTTAAGAAATTGTTTTTTTTTTTGGTGTGTCTTTGGGCGAAAGTCGAAAAAAAACTTATTTTGGTGGTCTGGATCTAAGTCGCTCTTCAAAATAATTGTTCTTGGATTGAAGATGAGCCCGGAAATTGCGCGAATCTTGGTCAGCTGATGCGAGGCTTGCTTCAACTGAGCACTGGAGACTGACTCTGGGAACTGTCTCTCCCGAACTCAACTCTGGAACTCTCTGCTGGAACTGATTTCTGCTCGCTGCGACCCTGCTTATATGGACGCCGACCAAAACCGGGGTGGGTTTGTCGGCGTCGGAGGTTCCTCGATAATTCTAAATACATGTCCACTTCTTTTATTTTTGGTTAGGAATTTTCCACTTTTTTCCATTTTGGGGAGCCTTTTTTTTACTCCCACCTTCTCACCATACTTCAGAGGGGCGTGAACTTCCCTCCCCACTTCTTCGTAGCAACCTCTCATACCCATCCTCTAGGTGGGCGGCGACAGCTTCCTCCTTGTGTCATGTGATCACCACTCGGCCAATGATATCCAGCCGGGCGTGTGCGATCCCGCGGGCTTTGTTTCAGGGGAAAAAAATATCTTGCTTAAAAAAAAAAAAAAAAAATTATCTTTTTCTTTTCCTTTTCTTTCTTTTAATCGCAGCTCTCATTTTCTCTGGCCGCAAATAGAACAATGCGATCGGTGGTGGTCATAACTCTTGTTCTCACCTGGACTTCGTCAGTCAGATTATCGCTAATTATCAGAATGGGTGGTCTATTTGACACAACGCAATCGTCCGTCGCCTCGAAAAAAAAAAAAATTTCCATGGTTCCAGTCATTCTTTTTGGTGCATTTCTGATAACATAGTTTTATTATCGCAGCTAAAGATGTCTTGTCAAAAGAAAAACGGTCAGCCGTTACTTCGTGTGCGGCTTTGACACAATTAATTTTTCATATCTATCCAAAGCCCTGTAGTTCACCTGTTTTTTGTCAATTATCAAAATAACATTTTCAATTGGATTTTTCTTTGGCTAGTCGGTCTGTGGTTTGCTTAATCAGATGTTTTCCCGCATTAGCGGTTTGTTTATGTATCCCCGATAACACAGCTCGTCGCCAGAACACAACGATTCCCCCATCCACTCAGAATTTCCCTGCCATTGTAATGACACTATCCGCCATTTGTTACTTATCAAAATATCCTTATCCATTGTCGTGGGTGTCCTACTTATCATCCACGTTTGGGTCTCGCCTCTCTTTTCCTTTCTTTCCTTCCTCTCTTTCCTTTCTTTTCTTTTTGCCTTGGTAAATGGTGCCACAGTTCTTTACTAAGTTTACTTTGAAACTAGGTCAAAAGCACGGGTTACCCAATAAGAATCGAATTCACTACTCACTGGTAATAATGAACCAGTTTAGTTCACTGACCCTTGCTACCCCCCCCACACACACACACAAACAAACACACAAACACACATTTTTGAAGGAGTAGAAATACTAATATTCTTCTTTTTTTTCTTGCGAATTTTGGGGCAACATTTGAAAAACCAGTCCTAAAAAAATTGAATGTCACTACTTCCATCTTTGGGGTAAGGCCGACCGTTAATAAATTTTGAATATTGCCACTTGTGACTTTAGGGGCGATTTTTGAAAACTAAATGTTTCTAACGCTCATTGCTATTAAATTTGGATCATACAATTTTTGGATCATGTAAACTATATATATATATATATATATATATATATATATATATATATATATATATATATATAGTATACTAGTTAGCCAGACAAACCTACCTAGGTTTCACCTAAACGGATCGTCAGGGAAAGTTTGGCTCGAAACGAGTCTAGTTATATATATATATATATATATATATATATATATATATATATATATATATATTATATTAAAAACGTTATGGTTGATGGATACTCGTATTTGAGTAGACGCTCCATTTATTTTTTTAACAGTATATTTATTTATTTTCGTTTAACGGCATGAATATTCGGGAAATCTCATGAGTGAAAAATATGCACCCTTCGACAGGATTCGAACCTACATTCCAATAAGGGAAACTGTCAATTGATCTGACCTCTCGGCTATAGAGTACATGATGATCATACAAAACTGATTAGTGCCTTTAAACACAGATTTTTCTCTGACTTTTTAAATAGACATATCTGCACAGTTTAAAGGCACTTTTCAACTTTAGATAGATAGATAGATAGATAGATAGATAGATAGATTAGGATATTACATCGAAAACATGTCAAAATCGCTACACAATTGTAGTTGTGTTTCGATGCAAAACAATCACCTGATGAGATGCATTGATACGCATCAAAAAACGACTGCAATTGTGTAGCGATTTTGCCATGTTTTCGATGTAATATCCTAAAATAAAGAATATTGCTCTACTTTGTATTGAACCCTCTTTTAAATTAAATATTAGGAACATTGGAATTGTACTCTATTCGTTCTCATCTGATATATATATATATATATATATATATATATATATATATATATATATATATATTACTAGAACCGCCTATTAAATGTCAAAATAGTGCATGTCCTTCGCGACCCCGGTCTGACTAGCACTGATTTATATCTTCATTCCTTTCTAGATTATCCCTACGCTAAATCAAGCTTCTATCTCCGAATGTTTCCCTTATTTTTAGACCTTTTTTTTATAATCGAAACGAAATTGATTATTTTAATCAATAAAGTGGATCCCTGAGGGCGTTCTTAGCAGGTTTTATGTCAGTCTGACCATTGCTTTTGTAAATCTGTCTGTCAAATGGAGACGGTGGTTTTGGCAGCGAAAATATAACATTTTCGGCAAAGGGAAGAAAAGACTGACCAGCAAGCTGGCAATGGCCTCCATGATGAACACTGGCTAAAATAGAGCAACTCAGTTTTCTTCGCCGTTCGCTAACCTTTGGTCAGCCTGTAACAACAACAACAAGAGCGATAGTTGTTTACGCCGAGCGAATGGACGTCCTTCTGGTTAGATTTCTCGTTGGTAGACAGATGAAAGTGCTGAAGTTCAACTCGAGTTGAAGATTTGCCGTTGATGATCACAAGCTTTAAGGCCGACAAAGTGATTGACAGCTGATATTAAAGCGGCTGATTTTCCCATCCTGATGCAAGGTTCTAGACACGTCGAAATGACACAGGTTAACACCTCAGTGCTCGGCTCTCAGCGGCTGGCTACCATCTGGACTGAGGGACGATTGGCACGCTCGGGAGGTGGGGAGAGCAGTGAATAAATGGATGGTGAGTTGATTAGATTAATAGAGAAACGGTTGAGTTTAAGGTTCTTGACAACAGCTGCAAAACTCGATTTCATACCATTCCATACCACTTGTTTGTTATTTCTCTTACTTTCTTTCGCCGTTTTCTGTCTTCTTTATTCACATTCAAAGTGCTACCTAAACTTTCTAGGAATTTCGACACCTCATGCGAACTGAATCTAGTACGGACATTTATCGCTAATATTTGTGAGCAGTACTTTAGCTATTGTGAAATACACAATTGAGGCATTGCTTCAAAGACGGTGGGAAGCAGGTTTTAAATTAATTTTTCTCATCAAATTTCCTGAAAATTAGTATGCCACCACATATAACCAGTGGAATTGGCTACCAACACACAAAAATAGAATTGGCGAATCGAGTTCGAATTTCGCCTGAAACTGCTTATATTCACTTCACGTTAAAGAAAATGGGAAAGGCTAGACTCCAGTTTTCCCTTCGCAGTGTCTCATCTCTATGATAAAATTTCAATGCATGCGTCAATGGTTGGAAAAAAATGAATGGTTAAGGGTGTTACTTGATCAAACTAATATATTATATCGATCTATAAATGTGGATAGATAGATAGATAGATAGATAGATAGATAGATAGATAGATAGATAAGAAAATAGATAGATAGATAGATAGATAGATAGATAGATAGATAGATAGATAGATAGATTTTACTTAATCAGGGATTTCGTTTCCTGTCGATATCCCAGTATCCTTACTGCATAAATAGCTCCTCTCAAAATGTTATACATTTAATTTTGAGACAATTTTTCAGAGAAATAAAGTTGTTTGATATATGCGTAGATTAAAATATGCGGCAGTGCTTTAAGAAAATAGATAGATAGATAGATAGATAGATAGATAGATAGATAGATAGATAGATAGATAGATAATATCAAATCCGTAAATGGAAAGGATAATCCAAGTAGTTTCTTTTTAATATAAAATATTAAAAAGATTGATGCATAAAGAAATAAATTATAACAATATTATAAATACCCCAGAAAATACATTTTCTAGGTCAAGCGTCTAAACTTCCTGTTATCGTGTTTTTAAAAATATTCTGGATAAAATTAAATTTAAACCATTTTGTAAATTTAAACCATTTGTTATTTTGATCTAATGTGTTAAAATCTTACGCATTGAAATAAATTATAATTTATAACTGTGTTTTTGATGATGTGTCATTGAACTCACACTCTTTGGGTCCTGCCACTGGATCTAACCAACGCCTTTATCCACTTGAGAACACATGACACGGTGGATAAAGGCGTTATAATCGTGAATGTCCCTAACTTTATAAGTTAGCCGTTATAAAAATCTTAATGCAACGCACACAAAAGATATAATTTATCGCAATAGATTTAATAATACCTCTAACAAAATTGATGATAATAATAATATTGTACGTCAAAATAAACATAACAACATTAACTTATAGTATTGTAACCAAATGCATAATAATTACAATCAGGAAAAAACACTCAAAAACATAATAGGTAGAAATATTAAAACCATTAATACTAATAAACAAGTTAAGCTCATCATATGTTATAAAAAATGTAAAACAATTTACCTCATAGTCTCTAATAACCCTACAAACACACAACTAAATCCTCTACAAAAAAACAATGTAGTGTATCATGCCTGTATCAATGTGTATCAATGTGTAGTGTATCATGCCTGTATCAATGTGTATCAATGTGTAGTGTATCATGCCCGTTCAGAGATTGTATCTCTGATATTAATAATAAACTCACTAAATATATTGGTTTTACTACAACCACACTCTCTCGTAGATTTACCTGTCACATTCCTGATCTTAGTTCGATTAAACAAAATTTCTTAGAAAAACATAGTTATGTACATAATATTAGAGAGATATTAGTTGATAACACAGCAATACTCACACATACAGACAGTAAAATTCAACATTCAGATATTGGAGGTGATCTGCATTAAAACAAAGTAAGCCACACTCAACAAAATTACATTTTAAACTAGTCACAACACATTACATTGCATCTAGACATATGGTTCTGTTGTTAATATTTCGTTCACTCGCGTGGTACGACGTCATAGAACCGCATCAAGAATTTACAATTTGCGTCTGCTATTCCGCGACCGTTATCGTCGCAAAGCAATCTTCTATGTCAACATAACGGAATATCATCTTTGATAGTTAATATGTTTATTTAAATGTCCATATAATCACTCTGAAGATGGCTCAGGTGAGACGAAAGCTTCGATCAAGGAACAGCATAATCAAAAATATCCAAATATTGGACAATGTTTGTTTTTATTTTCGCCAGGAAATTAAAGCAATCATACGCACGTTCATAATAAAACATAAAAGTCATTTGTTGTCTGTTTTATTTAACAATATATGTTTGAACACACACAAAAACACACACACACACATATATATATATATATATATATATATATATATATATATATATATATATATATATATATAGTGTCCATAAAGTTTGTTTTGTCTATTTATGCACTTTAAATGATTTATAACATTAAAGTGCTCTAAACTTTATAAACACCCTGTATATATATATATATATATATATATATATATATATATATATATATATATATATATTGATAGTTATTAAACTATGATGTGAGTTTGTGACCCATTTAACAAGTGTTTCATGCCTTTGTCCGTTTCGAATGTCACCATACGATCGTCAGAGAATGATGACATGATTTATTTTTTATTTTTGTGAATTTTGAATCTATTTATGTCAGTTTCTGATTGGTTACTTTTGGTGGTGTTTGGTGGTAGTGGGAGGAAAAACTTCTCCTCTTTGTCCGTTTCGGGATGTCACTCATACGTACGCAAACATACATACATTCAGGTGTACGTAATGTACGTCACACAAACATATACATATATGAACAGTGTGGGACTCGGTACCAGACATGTATCCATGTGCCTGAGTATGTATACATTCGCAATTCTCGATATTGAAATTGTCTAGCGAAGTTCCCTCAACAAGGCAGACAGCTCTAAAGCGGACAATTATTCCTGTCATCTTTCATATATACATATATATATATATATATATATATATATATATTATAAATTTACTAATTTATTAAACTATGGTTCCATCCCTACACAGATACATTCATAATATTAGTTTCTAAGGATACGGGGAAATCCAGTCATTTTAACAAGGGGTGGCAGGGTATTTATTTTCACTGACAACTATTGTATCAAAATATGAGTTACTTTCGGAAAGAGGTTAAATCAGGTAGGGTACAGGTGTGTTTTTCTAACGAATGATGACATCCATTCAACGCATGTCGTCTGGTCTTTTACAACGACAAAAAGTTTTTCGGCACATTTTTTCGACGTTAAATTTGTATTTGTATACATAAAGATTTTTTTCTAAAAGGGTTGTTTGTATATAAAACTTAGAAACTTATATTATGAATGTATGTGTTTATAAAACTCAGTAATTTTCAAAATAACTTATTCCAAAATTCGCTTGAAAATGAAACAGGACTGGGGACTTTAATTTAATTCTATAATTGAATTTGAAGTTCTTAGTTTCTGTTTTTGAAATATGGTAATTCTTGTGTAGCGATGGAACCATATTCTCAAATTAGTAAATTTATAATATTTATGCTCTTTAAATTTGCATTAAGCACTGTTTTATAAAAATAAAAAAATATCAATAAGAACACCAGATGATATATCTTACAGTTCTTTCTCTTTATTATATATATATACATATATAATCAAATGGACAAAGTCGGACAATTATTTTAAGACATTCTATGTTTATACATTCTTTTTATAGATACAAATATTTAAGTAAATGCTCTGTTTATAATAAACAGTATTAAACAACATTTACCAGCCTGAATGTCGAGAAATTTTCACAGAAAATATTCGTCCTCCTTCTGTATTCTAAACGGAACTGTCATTTAGCTTGAACGTGCCTTTACCGATTTGGCCACAGAGGTGCGTTTGGTTAGCAAGGTCGAATTTACTGTATGTAAACTTCAATCTTCCATGAATCTCTCACGTACATTCATATCTGCTCACGGCGTATCGACATTGTTATGTATGTACATATATATATATATATATATATATATATATATATATATATATATATATATATATGTATGTATGTGTATATATATATAAAAATACATATATGTATGTGTAAAATATATATATATATATATATATTTATGTGAATATATATATATATATATATATGTGTGTGTGTATATATAAATTTTTTTATATACATATATATATGTGTATATATACATATATATATATATATATATATATGTAGAGAGAGAGAGAGAGGGAGAGAGAGAGAGATTTGTCTAGATAGTCAAGGCGTTGATCATTTTAATTTACTGTGTCGGTAGATGTTTGCCTTTTGCCTATCTTTTTTGTTCGGGATTTTTTCTTCTCTAAAGTATTAGGTTTTCTTGCAAATTGTCTGTTGGTCTGTTTAGAATATATATATAGTGATAGAGAAAGAGAGAGAGGAGGTATCTCCACTAATTGGCCATTCTTAAAGTTTAAAATTAATTTTTCAAAATGGAATGATTTCTTGAAGCTTTTATTTTAGCCTTAATTAAAAGCTAAAGGATTAAATTTACTATTTCCCATAAGCAAAATACTCTCGTGTATTTCAAACAGAAATTATATTGAATGAAATCGATTTTCATTATTTTTTTCTAAAATAGCTGTTTAGCGCCCTTTTTTAGTCGTCTCTTCTAGAGATGTAATTCTCTTTATTAAAAAATTAAAGTCAAATATATCTTTCCGTAACTTTATTTGAGGACTATTAGTTGATTTAAAGTCTAATTAATCTTCTTTGAAATGAATATTATTTACTTTAAGTTTAAAGTAATGCATTTTTAAAACAAACAGTAGCTGTGTTTTTGACCGACAGTAGTGACGTTTAGGTGATTGACAAGTGATGAAAAGGTGATGACAGGTTTTTGGTTGTTCTACAAAGATTTTTATTTGTAGGACATAATTTAATTAAATGACGTGAGCGCCTTTTATATATAACTTTTAAAGTATTCAGTAATCTTAAAAACAGTGGAAAATATTCTCCATAATTTAATTTTAGCAATGCTGACTTTAAATTTAATATTGTCATCTTAATTATTTTCTGAGAATACCGCGATATATATATATATATATATATAGATAGATAGATAGATAGATAGATAGATAGATAGATAGATAGATAGATAGATATGAACAGAACCACATAGATAGATAGATAGATAGATAGATAGAAGGAGAACGAGATAGATAGATAGATAGATAGATAGATAGATAGATAGATAGATAGATAGATAGATATAAACAGAACCACATAGATAGATAGATAGATAGATAGATAGATAGATATGAGGAGAACGAGATAGATAGATAGATAGATAGATAGATAGATAGATAGATAGATAGAACAAACTAGATTCTAGTAAGGTTATTGTGTCGAATATGTATCTTAATTAGCCAAAAGCTTCCTATTCAAATGGAGTGACGAGTACTTTTATTTACATTCTAATATTCGTTTGCAAACACATTTTGAATGTCTTTTCGAAACTAACAATACAGTATGTCTATGAAAAGAGATCTGATTCTACGAATGAACATTTGTTTTATTTCTTCTCAATCACATTATTGTTTTTTTCCATCAATGTCGCTATCATTTCTCTCTAACATAAACCCTGTTAATCACTTATTCTTATTTTCTTTCCTTACTTTTCCTTTTCTCTCTCTCTCTCTCTCTCTCCCCCTCTCTATCTATATCTTCTCTTCCTCTCAACCCACCCACTCATATACGATTCTGTTTTTCTACCAATCATCCATTTTCTGGCTCCAGGTTCCACTTTTTCTCATCTCTACATTACCTTACATTTTCTTTTTCTACACACTCTCCTCCTCCTTTTCTTCTTTGTATTCTTTTCCCTCTCTTCTTCTTCTTCTTCCCTTTCTTGTTCACTTTTCTTTCTTTTTATCCCCCTCTTCTGTTTTGAAGGTGTGAGAACAATGTTTTGTGTTTCCTCAAGAAATGGACTGCCAGGGATTCCTTCAGTGAGTCTGTCAAAACCATTTTCAATCACACCCAGGGCCCCAATAACAAGTGGAATAATTGATGACTTCATGTACCTTTTTTTTTTAAATTTCCACTTCAAGATCCTTGTATTTTGATAGTTCTTTGAAGATGTTCAAGGTTGCATCACACATGTGAAAGCACATTCTGTTTTTCTGGTTTTTGATCAATATGTCTGGGCGATTAGCTTTGATTGTTCTATCTTTATCATTATTATTATTATTATTATTGTAAAGAAATTATTTGTGACCTTTGTTGTTTCAATAATCACATGCCTCGTCGTAACCAATGACCCAATGCAAGCGAAGGATGTGAATTTTTGTTTCCATTGAATGACAGCTATTAACATAGAAATCTTAAATAGACGAAGCTTTTCGCCGGATATCGGCTGTGTTTATTAAAACTATTTTTTGGAAATTTCCTGGAAAGATTCTGCACCAGGGATTTTGTTGATTTGTTCTTCAGTTCATGTCTTTATCAAACACAAAGTTCCAACAACAACAGGAACAGTTTTAGTTTTTAAATGCCACATTTTTTTTTCTATTTACATCTCCATGTTTTTGTATTTGCTTAGTTTCTCAAAAGATTCGCAGAGATGTTTTTCTCATTTGGTACACTCATGTCAAACAGTATGCAACCTTTCTGGGGTTTTTTCTGTCTTTCATAATAATATCAGGGCGATTTGCATGTATTGTTCGATCTGTGTTGATAGAAAAATCCCAGGGGATGGCAACATCTTCTCCCCACCCCCAACTACATATTCAGGATGATGTTCATCCCAGCTTGCAACTGTTTTTTATCCTGGAGTGATTACAGTTATTACATATTATTATTTTTATTTTATATCCTTTGATTTCTGGTGTGTACTCATTTTTTCCAGGTCCCGACCAGAAATGGCGTCATGACATTTTCCACTGAGCAATTGAAAAAAAAAACCCACATATTTTACATAAATAAAGCCCTTCGTAAGATGTGGGCTGTACTCGTGAGAACAATTTTTTTTTGTCTTTATTTAAGGCATGGGATACCAAGAATCTCTTCAATGTATTTATTGGGATCCACTCAATCTGAGGGCTCCAACTACAACAGGGATTGTTGATGTTCTCACGTGCCACATTTTTGAGATTTCAATTTCAAGGTTCTCGTATTTTGATAGCTTTTTTGAAGATCTTCAAAGATACATTGCAGTCTGCAGGGACTGCCATATCAATAAGGAGCAATTACTTTGTTTGCGGTCCCTAATAACGATGTCAGGTGATTGATTTGATTGTTTGTCTGTGTGTATTGTGTAGTCCCATAAAATTGTAATAGGTCCTAGCTCTGTCACCGGGACTGGGTGGTGCTCATACCAATTGCTTTCAGTTTCCTTTCCGTAGAAGTTGCAGATTTTCCAGTGCAGATATTGGCCCACTCTGTCATGCCGTGTTTTATATTCAGTGAGTGCCAATACCGCGCAAACTGATACAAGATCATTATTAATATTATTATTGTTATTATTATTATTGTTGTTGTTCTTGTTGTGCTAATAAAATAAGCACATACCATCTCCCCTCGCCTTCCACTATCATAAAATAAACGTCTTCTGCGCTAAAGCTGGCTGAGGCAAATAAAGCTTCATCAGCTTACTTAAAATTGTTGCTATATTATTATTATTATTATTATTATCATTATTACTACTACTACTACTACTAAATTGATGACAATTTGGTTTATAAACCATTCTAAATTCATTTGAAAAAGATATGACAAAAAATCTTTTCAGGATTCAGAAAAAATCTTACATATAAAGTACAGTGTATGTGTGTGTGTGTGTGTGTGTGTTTCTGCGTGTGTGTGTCCAAGCAACTCCTCCGCTCCCACTGGTCTGATTTCAATGATTCATAGGTCAATCGTTCCCTGCGCCTAACTTTTCTAGGGCTTTTGAAAAGCTCTAGAAAAGTTAGGCGCAGGGAACGATTTTCGTTGAGCTCAGATTCAGGATTGCCAGATTATGCGAGGTTAAAAATATATATTAACATATTATATTCCATTATATAGGTTTTACTTAATTAGCTATTATGTTTCTCTAACTCTTCAAATGTTAAATGTATAACTAATTCTAATTTAATTTTTTTTCCCATCTTTACACTATATTAATTTTATTGTATAAATTGTCCCTTTTTCTGTCACCCATGAAATAAAAATAATTGTTTGTACGAAAAGTAAGAACCTACGTACATCAATTCATCTTTAAATTAAATGGCAGCAGAAGAATTATCGTTGAACTTTTAAAAGGTAAGCTTAAACATTAATTCATTTTTTTTAAAGCAATTCACCCCAAAAAAGGCGGGCGTGCCACTAGCACGCAAGGGGTTACAGAGGATTGAGAACAAGAGTAAAGAGGCATGTTAGGGGAAGGATATAGAGAATGACGGTGAACAGGCTAAGGGGGTCAGATGTCGATTAACATTACACTTGAATATTTGAAGATTATAGTCATCGGGGAAGCAAGTAAGGGGAAGGGAGTTCTACAGACTGGAAGTGCGAGATAAGAAGCTGTTCGAGTAGAAGTGACAGTTACATTTAACCGTTTTGACTGTGAAAGGGTGGGATAGAGATGCCAGCCTGGTGTTTCGCTTAAATTCATGCAGTCTGGGAACCAACGAAAGTAGCTTGTCGGAACAGTTGCTGTAAAAATACTTGTAGAAGAGAAAGAAGGAGGCCACGGCACGTCTGTGGGAAAGCGATTGTAGACTAAATGTCAGATCAGGACCTATCAGACTGTATATTCGTCCTCACAGATAAATGGCCCAGCAAAAAAAGACATTGATTAGATCCAGTGACTAAACACAAACAGCTGTGAATTCACTACCAGGCCACAGTAGTGGTGAACCAAACTTGGAGAGTTGAGTTAAAGGGACATAACTAAGACATCCAGAAGAGGAATGGCACATGGAACTACAACAATCTACCCCGGTGGAGGAAATAAAAGGTTTCGGTTCCAAATTCCAATCACCTGAAGAAAGCTGGACAGTACAACGGTCGAAACCTAGCGAATATGGCAATGAAGTAATAACAGTACGAATAATGTAAATAATGCAAGTAATCATAATACCTCATCTCAGAGATCCAATCAGCTGAAGAAGGCCGGAGCGTACAACGTCCGAAACGTTGTGAATATGGCAATGAAGATGAGGATAACTGTACGAATAATGTAAATAATGCAAGTAATCATAATACCTCATCTCAGAGATCCAATCAGCTGAAGAAGGCCGGAGCGTACAACGTCCGAAACGTTGTGAATATGGCAATGAAGATGAGGATAACTGTACGAATAATGTAAATAATGCAAGTAATCATAATACCTCATCTCAGAGACCCAATCACCTGAAGAAAGCCGAGCGTACAACGTCCAAACGTTGAATATGGCAATGAAGATGAGGATAACAAAATAATGCAAGTAATCATAATACCTCATCTCAGAATCCAATCAGCTGAAGAAGGCCGGAGCGTACAACGTCCGAAACGTTGTGAATAAAGATGAGGATAACTGTACGAATAATGTAAATAATGCAAGTAATCATAATACCTAATCTCAGAGATCCAATCAGCTGAAGAAAAGCCGGAGCGTATGAATAATGTAATGCAAGTAATCATAATACCTCATCTCAGAGACCCAATCACCTGAAGAAAGCCGGAGTGTACAACGGCCGAAACGTTGTGAATATGGTATGAAGATGAGGAGAACAGTGCGAATAATGCCAATAATGCAAATAATCATAATACCTCATCTCAGAGATTCAATCACCTGAAGAAAGCCGGAGCGTACAACGTCCGAAACGTTGTGAATATGGCAATGAAGATGAGGATAACTGTACGAATAATGTCAATGATATAAGTTTTCTTTTCATCTGTGAGGAAATTGACTTGCATTCACTACCACATCGGAGGATCTATATTGTATAATACTTGAGCACTATTATATTTGATTTGAACGAACTTTTCCTGTTTCTTAATATTGTACATAGTTTCTGAAAGGCATTTTTCACTATTTTCTTCAGATTTCGATATTGCATTTACCATTACCTGTTATAGCAGTTAAACCTTTTTCAATACGTACACAGGTTGCAAAATAAGGGGTGTATTAATTGTACTTAGATTCAATATTAATGTAATGTATATCTTATTTCGGCGTTGATACAGGCCTGTTCTCACTCATGCATATGATCGGATAGGTGGTGACTGTCATCATATGACACGTGATTCTACACCTCTTGCAGATGACACGGTAGAGCAAGAGTTTTAGCTGGAGTAAGTGAACATTGTCAGGCGTCGTTTCATAATGCCTCATATATGTTCAGTGGAGGACAGGACTAGTGAAGTTGTTGAACGTTTTACAGAATATAGTAAATAGTATGAGAATAATGTGGGCAGGAATTATCCTGCTAAATCGCTTTCCTGTTGTATTCATAGCAGCAGAATGGGTTGAACAATATTCTTGACAAACATGGCTATGTTCAACATTATTTTTCTTTCTATCAATCTAATTCATTATCTACAACTCCATCTTTTCACTTCTCTCACTCTCTCTATCTTTCTCAAAATCTTCATGTTTAGCCTCTTACGTTTTTGACTCTCTTTCTTTAATAGTTTATCTCTCAGCCTATTTCTTCTGTCTTCCATTTCTTCTGTTCTCCTCTTAATCAAATGCCATACAATTATTTTTATAGCCCCTCTACGCGTATCAAAAGAGTAATACAAAAACAAAACTTTACCCAAATTATCTGCAAGCTTCATTTCGTTTCGTTTTATTTTCCATTCTTATACTTTCATTTTTCTCTTCCTTTCTGCTTAATTCATTCATTGCTTCTTTTTATTTTATTTTTTTATTTCTTAACGCATTTGTTCAGAGCGGTCAAAAGGAATGAATGTCACCGCCATGTTGCAACTCTCATCAGAGTTCTCTCCCTTGATAAATAGCCGAAACTGAACAGAACAAAAAAAAAGGTAAGATATAAAACCTTGACATTTGCCTTACAATATTTGCACTGGCTTCTCTTTTTTTCTGTCTTTTTTCTGTTTTGTTTTAAGTTTCTATCGTTACTCATTTCGTTTGGATTATTGTTTCTGTGGTCTGGAGTTAATGATACGGACGTGGTAGCAGTTGCAAGTAGTTTCGTAAATCCAAAGACACATACCTACTTGCATACGTATATACTTAAAGATAAATGGCAAACAAGCTACCTAGCTAGATAGATAGATGAACGGGACGAGATAGATAGATAGATAGATAGATAGATAGATAGATAGATAGATGCACGGGTCGAGATAGATAGATAGATAGATAGATAGATAGATAGATAGATAGATAGATAGATGCACGGGTCGAGATAGATAGATAGATAGATAGATAGATAGATAGATAGATAGATAGATAGATAGATAATGAACAGAGCGAGATAGATAGATACATAGATAGATATGGAGAACTTGAGACATATGATCAGACTTTGATAGAGATTATTTGTAACAGTTTAAAAGAGAGAAAACCGTCATATCCGAAAAATATGTATGATATAACCAAAGACCCTAAAAACATAAACTTTTCTTTTTGTTTTTTGGGGGTTTTTTTTGTTTGTTTTATTGAGGGTCTCCCATTAACTACGTTCGAAGGCCAGTCAATATTAAAGGTGGTTGATGCGTGAGCGGTAAGAGCAAGTGGCACAGTTTATGCGGATATGGGTTAAAGATAGAGGTAAACCCTAGATTTTGAAGAGATTAAGATTGTAGTGATCAGGGGAATCATCTTCTGGGGAGTCTGTTCTACAACGCAACACTTCGCAAGAAGAAACTATGTGGGTGGAGCTTACGCCCTACTGAAGGAATATAAAAGGAATGTAGGCGGTTCGTTTCAATGTACAGGGCGTGGCGAGTCTTAGCTGGGAGCTGGAGGAACTGTATCTCTATTTACATTATTCGGACTATTGTCCTCATCTTTGTCGCCATATTTATTACAACGTTTCGGCCGTTGTACGTCCCGGCCTTCTTCAGGTGGTTGGAATGTCGAACTGAACCCTTATTTCGCTCACTGTTAGAGGGTAGACTGTTCTAGTTCCTCGTGCCATGTTTAATGGATGTCAGATGTCAGTTATCTCCTGTTAATTCCCCTCTCCAAGTTTTCCACTGCCTTATTGAACTCATACTGTGCCATGTGAGGATATCTGTGTATGAACTTCTGGGTATTATAAATCTAATGTCTTCAGCAAACATTTTTTACCAGTGCTCATATTGTAATTTTTACTGTTATCATTACATGTTTTTACCTGAGTTCATATTGCAATTTTTGTTGTTATTATCGCTTTTCTCTGGCACTCCTTATTACTGGTCCCCATATTGTATTCATTTCTATGCTTGGTCGGCTCAGGAGATTTTTGTGGCCTAGCATATGTGCTGATTCCTTAAGCTTATAAATTTTCCAATGGTGTTCTTTGTCTATGATCTCAACCTGATCCCACAAAGAGCAGTGAGCGAAATAAAGCGAAATAAACGGTTCAGTTCGACATTTCAACCACTTGAAGAAGGCCGTAGCGTATAACGGCAGAAACGTTGTAGTAAATATGGCGACAAAGATGAGGACAATAGTTCGAATAATGTAGATAGTGTACATAATATCTCATCTCAGAAATATATACAGATACTGGACTGTATCTCGTTTGAATATAGCGATAGTGTAGCGAGAGTTTAGGACTGTTTCATGTGTGGCAACGGCTATAAGTTAGAAAACAATTCAGTATCCCCGAGGCTGCGTCGACAGTTTATTTTGGGGGGGGGAGATAATCAAGACTTGAAAGGTCTGTGGTGAGTTTAATGGGCGTTCAAGGCAAAGGGTATCCTTGAACATCCTTGTCTTTGCTATAGACGTACATTCAGGGTCTTCTTAGTGATGATAAAACGTTACAAGTTTGGTTTTTGAAGTATTGAATGCAATCAGCTAGTTTCCCCTGTTGAGCTGTTAAAGCTAGGTCAGAGTAGAGATCAGCTACTATGCTCAAGTTGGGAATGTGACGTTTCGGCGTAGCCTATTTGACGTCACTGATTCGGCGTAGCTGATTCGAAATAGCAATTTTTCGGCAGAGGGACGATTAGGCATCAGGTTACCACTTCGTCGTTAAAGTCAAATTTGCTCTCTCACTCTCTCTTCCCCTCTCTCTCCCCCCTCTCCCCCTCTCTCTCTCTCTCTCTCTCTCTCTCTCTCTCTCTCTCTCTCTCTCTCTCTTAAATTTAAGAAAAAGAGTAGTTGGAAGCATTTTTAAATTTAAGAAAAAGAGTAGTTGGAGGCATTTTTAAATTTAAGAAAAAGTGTAGTTGGAGGCATTTTTAAATTTAAGAAAAAGTGTAGTTGGAGGCATTTTTAAATTTAAGAAAAAGTGTAGTTGAAGACATTTTTAAATTAAAAAAAGAAACAGATTAGTTGGAGGTATTTTTAAATTTCCTTCGGTGCAGGTTCTTATTTTTCAGTTGTCAAAGTCCTTTTATTCCAAAATGGAAGCAAATATTTTATCAAAACGTGAAAGAAACAAAGTGATACACAATGGATATATTTTTTATTTTTGACACAACGAACAAGAGGGACCCTGAATTAAAGTTTTGGCGATATGAACAGAAATATCGATGTAAAGTGATATCTTTAATTTACACTATTCCATTAATATATTTAGCTACCTCCCCCACGACAGTTGCATGTGGCACAAGGCCGGTTTAACGTGGGTTCTCGCCGAATAGTCCAATTATTTTTCTGACGCCAAATGGGCTACGCCGAAACATACCAAACTCGCTCTGGTTATCTAGATTTTTGGAGGTGCACTCATATCCCGTTGTATCATTTGCATAGACATCCACAAAAGATCGCAGTAAGTTCATAGACAGATCATTAATATGAAGAGGGTTGGCGAATGCGAACGTTGGAGGATTTGCCATTAACAACTACCTTCATGGACCAACCCGTTAGGAATAACTTGATAACTGAGAAAATTCTTTTAGTGTGTCCATAGCTGGGTAGCTTGTGTAGCATCCCCCACCCATGCCTCATCTTGTCAAAGGCCTTCGATATCTCCAATACGACCGTTCTCGTGATATGGTGATTTTCTAAGCCCGGCTTAGATGGGGCATAAGGCCGATAGTATGGGGCACACAGTGAGGATCGAACTCACTACTCAGTCGTAATTGATCTAGCAAGACGAGCTTTCTAACCATTATACCACGTCGAGGTGCCCCAAAAGTGATTTTCCAACTATAGCTTAGATGTGGCACAAAGCCGAAAGTATGGGGCACCCAGTAAGAATGGAACTCACTACTCAGTCGTAATTGATCTAGCAAGACAAGCTTTCTAAACATTATACCATGTCGAGGTGCCCAATCGTTCTCGTGATATGGCTGTCGTTTAACGTCTGGGTATTTGCATGGAAGTGAAGGCAACGAACACGATTGGAATTCGAACTCCGCTCTCGTTTTTTTTTTTTTTTTGGTGGGGAGCGGGGTTTGAGCTGCTAGCCGTCATACCACGAGTACATCTACTTCCACGCACGCAATAGACTAGAATGCATTAATTTCGAATGGGTCCTTTGTTTTGCAGTCGGAAACTCTTTGTGCTCAGTTACTTGAAATTTTCTTTAGATTGAAAATCTATTTTGTGTGCTCATGTATGTTATGGCCTAATGGAAAATGTGCAAAGATCGAAAAACTACCGAACACGGATGTGGTAGGCATATACAAATAAATAAACGAAATACCAGGACAGAAAATGTTCTCTGCGGCAAGAATCATAAAATCTCAAGGTGTAAGAATCATGACGAAAAAAAAAACGAAAAGGACTACGGTGATGGAATGAATACAGAGCAGAACTCTTTTATGACAACATGGGAAAAGGAACTTCCCTCGTGTCTCTTTAGGGCGTTGGTAATCCTGGCTCTTCAAAATTTCCTGTTATTTGTACCTCTTAATAAATTTTTGTTATCTCTCCTAAACTTTGCTCCTGCTTTATTTACGCAAACACGCTAGATAAGTTATGCATTCGACATTGTCTCCGCCCCTTCACAGACATACCCTGAACTCGGTCCACTGTGACCAATCTCGCCTGTGGTAGTTTGCCACGGTGTCCCTACCATTCCAAATGCAAACATAACACGGAAGCAGCCTTAGAGACTCATCAGGATGGCTACTATTTTGAAGTCTCCGATAACCTTCTGCCCCACTTGCGTTCAGTTTGTGAGTATTAAATTTTCCAAGTCTTCTTTCCTTATTATGCAACCTAGGAAATTTCAAAGTACAATTTTTAAAAGAATGGAAGATCCCATAATACTAAATTCTGTGGTTGGGTTAGCATAGATTAAGATAAAGTGAACCAAACTAGCAAGATGTAACAGCAGGTACAGAAAAATTCTTAACTCGATTCACTTCCCAAAATTTGACCAGAATACCACATATCAGATTTCCTTTTTGAAATCTCTTATTTACCGGACTGAAAACTTTTTCAGTGCCATCTCGTAAAGGTGATTCTAACAAAGACTATTTGGGAATTCCCAAGGTAACTGAAGTAATAAACAAAAGTGGTGAGATACTTGAAATCTATTTTGATAGTGCTGCCAAATAAACCAGGTGCAAATGAATGCAAACAAGCGGCATAACTAAACGAACAGGATTCTAATGAAAAGAATTTGAAACGGAATTAAATAGGAAACAAGACAAGAACGGAGTGGCGTTATTCAATACACTGGAACAAGAAATATCATCTTTATCAGAAGGCTATCATAGCTAGTAAAAGAAGTGCAGAATAATTTATACCTATATTTAATACATTACACAAATAACTCCGTAAAATGGATAAAATGCATGAAAACAATCCTATGCACGCTTATAAAATAAAAGATTAAAAGTGGGTACGTTTCATTATCACTACGTAACAAAATTTTGACTTTTTGATATTTTTGTCGTTGGTCAGTTTTATTTCATAATTGTTTCAGTCTAGAAAGCAAAGAAAATGACTATTATTTCCTTCAAAACTTTCTTTTGTAACCTGGACATTGATGTTTTGAAACTGACCTATTTTCCATTACATTCCAGACAGATTCAGCGTCGAGTTGCTGAAGAAGAATTTTCTAGAACTTTCCAGAAGTTTTTAAAAGTTTCATGAATTTTTAGAATGTTCTAACAACAAAGATAGCAGTATAAGTGCAAGGAACATAAGCTCAACAGTTCAGTTTAATTCTAGCTTCCTAAATGCAGACAACTCTTTGTTGATAAATGTATTCGTCATAAATAGCATCGAAAGGTTATAAGAATGCAGCAGACGCATTTTGCTATGTCTGTGCGAATATATCAAGACAGATGAGAAAATATACTAAGACAACATCTGATAAAAATATGTGAGGCCTACAAGGCATATTTCGACATGCCTGTCGGGGATCAAGACAAACTCTGGGTACCTCATTTCATCCCCGAACTCTGCAAAAGAACTCTAGAATTTAAAATGAGAAATGTTTTCTTGTTTGGAGAGTGGCATTTTAAGTGTAAACGTTTGGCAATTTTTTTTTTAATTAAAATATTTTTGCTTTTACTTTTTTTAGAGCAATGTTATCTCTATATCTATAATTCTCAAAATGTGTGTGTATCTATGTGTGTGTGTGTGTGTGTGTGGTCGGATGTTGTTTAGGCATTTCCAAAGTTTTCATCCGATTTCGATGATTTTTTTTTTCTTTGATAGATAATTCTTCAGTGCCGGTTTTGAGTCCAAATTGTTGGCGACAATGGCTCTCCACTACTTCCTGTCCATTATAATTCTCAGCAACGTTTTACTATTTACTATCTGTTCTTGGATATATATCTTTCATAAAAAAAAAACTTTAATAAAAATAAATAGTTTAAATTATTACAATAATATTATTTATTATTATACAGTTCCTTTTCAGGGTCACCCCCCCATTCAAATTGTTAACCCCCCATTTGGGGATGTGCCTCAGTTGCACCCAAATGTTGTTACTAATATTGATTTTCGGGTGGGCTGAATTTAAACTTAAACTGCACCAATTGAACGGCAAAAAATCCCAGTAATGAAAGACCCGAGCGAAGACGGGTTATACGGCTATTTAAAAAATGTCTTAAATACGTTTTCAACCATCGCGTTATTAGTGTCCACAGTATCATGGATGTTTTCTTTACTGGATCAACTATCAGCCATACAAATACAGAACACTATTTACATTATTCGGAATATTGTCCTCATCTTTGTCGCCATATTTATTACAACGTTTCGGCCGTTGTACGCTCCGACCTTCTTCGGGTGGTTGGAATGTCGAACTAAACCCTTTATTTCGCTCACTGAGGTAGACTGTTCTTTGTGGGATCAGGTTGAAATCATAGACAAAGAACACCATTGAACAATTTGTAAACTTAAGGAATCAGCACATATGCTAGGCCACAAAAATCTCCTGAGCCGACCAAGCATAGAAATGAATACAATATGGGAACCAGTAATAAGGAGTGCCAGAGAAAAGCGATAATAACAACAAAAATTGCAATATGAACTCAGGTAAAAATATGTAATGATAACAGCAAAAATTACAATATGAGTACAAGTAAAAAATGACTGCTGAAGACACTAGATTTATAATACCTAGAAATTCATACACAGATATCCTCAAGGGCACATGTCACAGTGGATAAAGGCGTTAGTAACAGGACCTAAAGAGTGTGAGTTCAATAAGGCAGTGGAAAACTTGGAGAGGGGAATTAACAGGAGATAACTGACATCTGACATCCATTAAACATGTCACGTGGAACTAGAACAGTCTACCCTCTAACAGTGAGCGAAATAAGGATTCAGTTCGACATTCCAACCACCTGAAGAAGGCCGGAGCGTACAACGGCCGAAACGTTGTAATAAATATGGCGACAAAGATGAGGACAATAGTCCGAATAATGTAAATAGAGATACAGTTCCTCCAACTCCCAGCTAAGACTAGCCACGCCCTGTACATTGAAACGAACCGCCTACATTCCTTTCATATTCCTTCATACGGTGTAAGTTATCTCTTGTTAATTCTCCTCTGCAAGTTCTCCACTGCCTTAACCGGGTATTGAACTCACACTCTTCGGGTCCTGTCACTGGATCTAACCAACGCCTTTATCCACTGTGTCATGTGTCCTTACTTTCTAAGCCATAGAAAAATAGAAAATAGTAGTTGCTACGCAAGGACAAAAATCGTGTTACACAGTGTTCTTTTAATTTTGACAGCAGACACATCTAGAAATTTCCTTGTTAAAAGTTATATTATTCAATTATTATAACATAATTATTAAAGAACTATAATTCAGAATTGCCAAGAAAAATAGATCATTTAAAATGTTAAAAAATATTTAGAGATTAAATAAATGAAAATAAATCTTTGAGAAAATACTATCAAAAATTTGTTTCAAAACCTCAAAATCTACAGAATATTTTATTTAAAAAAAGCAATTCAAAGCATTTGAAACAAAACAAAACTCTTCTAGTTTTATTGTTTTTTTTATTCAGGGATTAATATTACTCAGTTTAAAATTAAACTTTCAATCAATTTGATGTATCTGGGGACTTCCATTTAAATTTTAGTGTTCAAATTATATTTGAATAGTTCAAAATATTAAAGAACAGTTAAGATTGGCTTTAAATCTCTGTAGGTTTTTTCTCATAAAATTCCCTTTTTCAGGAATAAATTCAATCATACATAAATAAGTATCCAAAATATGATACAAATCAATTGTGAGGAACACATAGTGAACTGGTGTTAGATTTAAAATTACCAGAACATTTACTTACGTGGTACAATCAGATAGTTTTATTATTTGGTACGACCAGAGAACAAGGAGATTATAAATAGATTCAATCGATCAGCCAGGATTACGCTGATAGGCGCCAAGGATGATGACAAGTACAACAGATTATTTTTGCTAATTGAATTGATAAAAACGATAATTTCTTGCCAAATAAATTTCTGTTATGAGTTACGTACTGAAGTTTCCAGAATTTCTACTTTAAAATCTAGTAGAAAAACCGTTAATTAAATAATAATAATAATAATAGTAATAATAATAATCAAGCAATAATAATAATCAAAGCTGATCGTCCAGACATTGTGATCAAAACGACAAGAGCAGAATGTGCTTTGTTATTTACTTGCTACCCGGCAGATTGTAATGGATCTTTGAAGATCTTCAAAAAACTATCAAAATACAAGGATCTTGAAGTGGAAATCTCAAGAATGTGGCAAATAAGGACATCAATAAGTCCAGTTGTAGTTGGAGCACTCGGATTAATTGGAAAAGCTCCAACAGATTGGTTAAAGGGATCCCGTGTCGCCCATGTCTTAAAGAAATAAAATTGTATTCATAAGTCCAGCTCACACATTACGAAGAGTTTTATCTATATAAAATGTGGGTGATATTAGGTTTTCTTCATGCTTTTTTTTTAAATAATCAGTAGAAAATATCGTGATGACATTTCTGTGCTTAGGCTTCTGGTTGGTCCCTGAAAGAAATGTGTATACAACAGAAATTCAATGAAATAATAATAATAATAATGAATGTGGCACATGAGGACATTAATAATTCCAGTTGTAGTTGGATCCCTCGGATTGATTGGAAAAAAGTTCCGATAGACTTTTTGAAGGGATTCCTGGTAGCCCATGCCTTAAAGAAATGAAGAAAAAACATGGTACTCACAAGTACAGCTCACAAATTACGAAGAGCTTTATCTATGTAAAATATGAATGATAATAAGCATACTGTTGGAATTATTGTCTTCTTCTTCTACTTCTCCTCCTCCTCCTTCTTCTTCTTCACCCCCTTCTCCTCCTCCTCCTCCTCCTCCTTCTTCTTCTTCTTACCGTGTCGCTTCAGGACTTTAACAGTCATGTTCTATGCAATTTCCTGTCCTTTTGAGCTCTTAATAATTTTGTCTTTTCGTTATATCCTAAACCTACTTCCACTATCCATTTACTAAAGCTCACTGGGTAGGATATGCGTTGTTTTCCTCTGTCCCCTTGCCTTCAAACTGTTCTGTGTGTATAAAATATCCCAAACCATCTTTCCTCATTGAGTGCCCTAGAAATTTCAACAGTTTCTTCCTAATGGTAAGGTATATAGCTTCAACAGCAGGTGCAAATTTTGCCATCGAATACAAATCTTTTTTTTTTAAATGGATTTATCTATTGACAATTCTGTATCGTGAGGAGATCATTTCCAATCCTAGACAATCAATATATCGATTAATTAGTGTTTGGTATCGTTGTTAACATTCTATGGGATTTGAATTGAATTCTCG
This sequence comes from Acanthosepion pharaonis, assembly GCA_903632075.3. Classification (NCBI taxonomy): domain Eukaryota; kingdom Metazoa; phylum Mollusca; class Cephalopoda; order Sepiida; family Sepiidae; genus Acanthosepion; species Acanthosepion pharaonis. The sequence goes on along the minus strand of CAHIKZ030003885.1, from coordinate 605,478 downwards.
GAAAACTAGTAATATTATCTTGAATTTTTATTAAAGCTTTGTTAACCATTATTAATTATTGACTAGTATTTCATCTTCATTGCTTTACTGTCAGTTTACGGCAATTAGTAATAATTATATTATGAATTTTTATGAGATGAAGTATTATCAACCATTATTAATTCTTTTATTAATATTTCTCGCATCTTAATTTCTTTTCATCACAAAGATTCAGACTGACAGTCTACAGCGATTATAATAATATGAATTTTTATAAGATTAATAATTGTCAGACATTATTAATTTTTGACTCGTATTTCTTTCCCTTTAATTGCTTTTCAGCCCAACGATTCAGACAATCAGTCTATGGCCCTTAGTAATAATATTACTTCCATTTTTTATTAGACGAAGCATTGTCAACTATTATTAATTTTTAATACTTTCTCTTTCATCTTAATTTTAGTTGCTTTTCATCGCAACTCCAGAGACCGGCAGATTTCGACGATTAATATAAGAAGCCAGTCAAATCGTTAATGGGGGTTATTTTTTTTACTTTTTTTTTGGGGGGGGGGTTAATGGATAGCAGAATAAGGAAAAAGAGGGATGCTAAGGGGGTCAAAAATTACTTCGAACAACAAGAGATGGGAAGCTGTGGTCCTGAAGCAATATTGTAGGTAAAATATGTTTTATGCTTAATTTTTTATTAAATTAAGTATTTTCAACCATTATTAATTTATGACCTATGTTTCATTCGTCTTAAAATTTTGTTTTGTTTTTTTTTTTTTGTTGTTGTTGTTTTTTACAGTAAGATGCACTCTTTACAAGGCCCGGAGGCCACTCGAGGTAGATAGTTGCGTTAGGAGGCAATTTATGCGGATAGGAGTCGAAGATGACGATAGCCTTGAACTGGTTAAGATTGTAGTGAAAGGGGAAACATCCTCTTGGGCGTCGGTTCCACGGAGCAGTGGTTCTCGGGAAGAAGTTATTAAAGAGGAATTTACTTGGGTTACAGTGGTAATGTGGTTGGTTTGCCCCTATGTAAGTGGCATGGCTTGTCCTTGCCGTGGAGGTTTGAATTTCAATTGTTTCTCCTCGCAACGACAATTGATCCATTTCCATCCTTCAAAAGTGTGGACGATTAATTACACCCGCACTGACGAAACATCGCCTTTCTATTGCTATTTCTGTGGCAAATGTTCATACAAGTTACATTCTTTAGTTCCACCGGTTCAGACCATCACAGCTAAAACCTGCCTTACAATGTACACAAGGTCGAATCATCTTCATTCCACTGGTAACAAGGATGTTCAACCCAGACAGCTTCTTCCTGAGAACAACTATTTTGTGGCGCAGACTCCCGTGAGGATCACGACGTGGATGTGCAGGTGGAGTAATAGATAGCTACTCAGAATGTGAACTTGGAGAGACGAGTTTGAATTCCACTCGAGTTCATTACATTCACTTACGCAAATAACCTTGGGAAAGGTATAAATTCATCTCCTCCCCAAGTTATGGGTTAAATAGTAAACTTGTATCTTAAAAAATATTTGTTATTCTATAGAAATTGTTAATGCAATATTCAATCTCAAAAAAAAAGAATTATTCTTGCAATCCAAAATATATTTCAGGTTTAGTAAGCCGTGAAAAACAAATCAATCAACAAATCAATCAACCGACCCACATCACTTACCCTCTTCAAGTCTAGATTCAACCGTTATCTATCCTACATATCCTCGTAATCTGCATTTACTTCCCCCTCTTATGTCTATACAACAAACTCACTAAATAACCCTCTACATTGAATGGCTCTTGGGCTTTGTGGTAGGGGAACATATAGTAAAATCGTTTGAAATTCCCTGAAGCTTAGTAGTAGTAGTAGTAGTATAGATAGTATTAGTAGTAGTTGTAGCTATTATATTCAGACTACTTTCCTCATCTTTGTTATTGCTATTACAATGTTTCGGCTATTGTGTTCAATCTGACCTTTTTCAGGGGATCCTCAATCCAGTTAACCATAAGGAAATTTTGAACTAAACCCCCCACTATAGGTTAAGTAAATCAGTTCCACTACATTATGGAACAGAGTACTGAAAGGGTATTTCCCCCAACACTAAACTCTTAACCTCTTCAAGTCTAAGGTCAATTATTCTCTATCCTACATATCCTCGTACCTCCTCCTCTTACGACCATACAACAGCAACAATCAGTAACCATCTACTTTAAGTAAGTCTATGGGGGTCCATGTAAGATTACACAAAAAATATCAAATTGGAGTTCCACGGTAATATTTTCGTGGTCCATAGAAAAATTTCAGTTCGGAACGGTTGCTACAAAAAGAGATGTAAGTTTTAGCATCCCTTTTACTCTACCGGATGTTTGATTATAAAAGTTCAATAAAAACTGAGAAGGATATATAAAGGAAAGATTATAAATATACTAGCCGAGGTACCCGGCGTTTCCCGGGTGTGCATACCTGAAATTGTATAAGCCCACTCCCTGTATACCCGTACCCACTGTCTAGAAATATCTGCCTGCTTCCCCACTTGCATGCATCATCCGTTACTATACTAAGCTACTCTCCCTCATCTTTTTTTACAGTATCTCCTTCGCAGGTGTTTGATTGTTCTTAAAGGAATTCCATCGATAAAAACTTCTTGTGTGTTCGTTGCTCGGTGTTAAATTGTTTCAATGTTTTAGATATTCAGTAAATTTCCTATAGCCGTAATAACTTACAAATAGTATGTTCACAAATCTAATAATGAAAATGTCATAGCTTCATTCAAATGCAAATTCATAATTCCCCCTTCTTCTTTGCATGTTTACTGTAAAGTTGGGATTAATAAGAGGTTCTTCAGGAATTTTTCTCTTTTAACGTTTCAATAATCCTTCTCACACAATGTGTGCATCAAAGATTGTTGAAATGCCAATTTAGGATGGAATCATATGAAGAAGCTATTGGCTAAGTGCAAAAGCCGATTTTTGGACCTAGTTTGTCGCAGATTTCGTCCACTTAACTGAAATAATCTAAACCAAACATTCATGCAAGACAATTTGTGTGTCATTTACTGAATGAAAAACCAGGAAGTTATGGCTTTTTGAACAGTTTTTCGTGGCTTTTCGTTATACGCAGAGAAACGAGCGGGACTAAAACCACCTTATTTCTTGTCTGATGGCAAATGTTTTGCGACATGTTTGAAGAAAATCGGATAAAAAAATGAGGAAGTTATTCAAGTTTTATTTTAATTAGTACGAAAAGCCCGATTTTTTCCCAACTTTTTGCAATTTTTTGTGTGAAACCAATGTCGCATGGTTAACTATCAAACACTCTAAATAAACCTCGTAACATGAGCTGATGTTTTGCATTAAGTGCAAAGAACATCAGCTCATCCAGTATAAATTTTGTTCACATGTAACTTTGCCTTAGTTTTTGCACAAAGTCGTACCCACCTTCAGTTTTATCAATTTTTCTACTAAACCCGGGGGAGAGGGGGGACTGAAGACTAAAAGTTGGTCGTAACCTATTTGATAAATTTGCAATATGTGTGTACAATTTCATCGAAATCGGTCGAGAAATGTGGATGTGCATAAATAGCATACAAACACAGACACACATACAAACATAGACACAGACACACACACACACACAGACATCTTCTGTTTTATAGATATAAAGGAAAATTATATAAAGATTATAATTCATTATATAAACTAATTTAGTATATTAATAATAGATAATGATATTAATTTTAGATATTAATAAAATAAAAATATTTTTAAAAATTAAAAAATAATAAAATTAATTTAATATATAAATTATATAAGGATTATGTATACAGGAAGTATTTGCAGGATACTTCAGCAGTAGGGGCAATTTTGGAACAAACCGTCCACTTTGGGAGCCTATATAAAAATCAACTTGTCACAAATAATTCACTAGGTAAAAGATATTAATGATAACGTATTGTATGGCGAAGATTTGGAAAATTTGCACAAATATATGCATACTCGATTTAATGACCAACTCATGATGGATATAACAACTTGAGTGATAATGCCTATTGAAGTTAATCCTGCCGATGTAGACATTTCTTTTCGTTATATCCTAAACCTCCTTCCGTTACTCATTTACTATAGTTCACTGGGTAGGACATGCGTTGTTTTCCACTGTCCCTTTTACCTTCAATTTTTCCTGTGAGTATAAAATATTCCAAACTATCTTTCCTCATTAAGTGCCCTAGAAATTTCAACAGTTTCTTCCTAATGGTAAGGTATATACCTTCAACAGCAGGTGCAAATTTTGCCATCGAATACAAATCTTTATTTTTTAAAAAAATGGATTTATCTATGTAAAATTCTGTATCGTACGGAATTTTGAAATATGCGTAAAATTGGTTTCACATAAACTTATCGAAACAAATATTGTTTGTTCAACACATCTTTTTTTTTAGTATCATTTTTTTAGTATCTTTTTTTAGTATCTTTTTTTTAGTATCTTTTTTAGTATCTTTTTAGTATCGTTTTTAGTATCATGTTTTTTAGTATCTTTTTTTAGTAACTTTTTTAGTATCTTTTTTATTATCTTTTTTAGTAACTTTTTTAGTATCTTTTTAGTATCATTTTTTAGTATCTTTTTTAGTATCTTTTTAATATTTTTTAGTATCTTTTTAGTATCTTTTTTAGAATCTTTTTAGTATATTTTATTTTAGTATCTTTTTTAGTATGTTTTTAGTAACTTTTTAGTATCTTTTTTAGCATCTTTTACTATCTTTTTTAATATATTTTTAGTATCTTTTATTTTAGTATCTTTTTTAGTATCTTTTAGTATCTTTTTTAGTATCTTTTATTTTAGTATCTTTTTTAGTATCTTTTTTAGTATCTTTTTAGTATCTTTTTTAGCATCTTTTTAGTATCTTTTTTAGTATCTTTTATTTTAGTATCTTTTTTAGTATCTTTTTTAGTATCTTTTTTTAGTATCTTTTTTAGTATCTTTTATTTTAGTATCTTTTTTTAGTATCTTTTTTAGTATCTTTTTTTAGTATCTTGATTTCAACGTTAGTACCGTCGAAACAGTTTCCATTCATTTTCAGATTTCAAATACAGACACACCTCTCATCAACGGACTAATAGGAGGGGAGGTGTGGTCCGTTAAAGCCGATTGTCCGTAGATGGACGAAGCTCTAATTTGTCACTGAGGCTTGTACGCTTCTTTTTACACTTTCCTTCTGCTTCGATGCCAGGATGAGGAGCAAAATAATTAATATATTAATCAAAATAATAAAAATAATAGATTTCTCACAGCTACTTTCTCAAGCACCCGCTAATGTATCGTACGAATGACAGAACTAATTTCAACTTGGAACTAATTTCAACTTGGGACTAATTTCAACTCCGAAATAATTTCAACTCGTAACTAATTTCAATTCGATTTAAAATCCCTAACCCTAACCCCTAATTCTAACTCTAAGCCTAATCCGAGTTGAAATTAGTTCCGAGTTGAAATTAGTTCCAAGTTGAAATTAATTCTGCACCCCTTATATACTGTACACCCGTTTTGTTTATAATTGAAAGGCCCGCCACCAAGCGGTCACTTTGAGAACTAATTTTGACCATCACTGACGATTTGAAGCCCTGCAAATATATTTATATATATATATATATATACTGACGATTTGAATTTTTTTTTATATATATATATATATATATATATATATATATATATATATGCCTGCAGATTTTGTTCGTTGCATCCGAAGTCCATTGATAGATGAGGGGGGGGGCTGTAGACGAGAGGTTTGTCTGTACTTACGTTTATCTGCGCTGTTTTATTGTCTTTTTGCTTTGCGGAGTGGGGATACTTGAAACCGTATTCAGGACAGATTCAAGTTCTCCAAAAATTATGAAGACAATTTTCATTTACATATGCCATGTTCTTAGTTCTCTGGCATAAATCCTGAATGCAATTTTTCTTTCACTTTGTCGTCTGCAGGAACTGCGACATCCGTTCCTTAAAAGATTTTTTTTCTCTCTCTATAAAGGAATATATTAGAACTGGCCTCTTGGGGAATACGTTTGAATTCTAAAGTTCCAAGAAATTTCACATTTACACTTCTTGAAAACAGCATCTGCTAGTTGTGTGCGAAATGCTCGAGGGATTTTGTTTGAAATCTGGAAACTATTGAAAAACCGTTTTTTTTTTTTTTTGCTGGAAACTTTTGCACACATCTCCGAGAAAATATTGGCACTGTAGCGTTTCAGCCGATAACTTATTAGGCCATCCGAAGATGAACAAACCATAGATTTTTTTTTTGGTTATGCCTTTAATTTCCTTTTGTTACTAGTGAAAATCTTAAAACAAAACAAAAATAATATATATATATATATATATATATATATATATATATATATATATATATATATATATGTGTGTGTGTGTGTGTGTGTGTGTGTGAAAAGTGTATATAAATATAAATAAATATAAGTATGTATAATTATTTATATATTATATACGGGTACTTATTAGAAAGCGCTCAATATCAGAGATAGAGCTAACATATTTGGTTGGATAGATGTGAGTTTGTGACCCTGGTTTTCACGCTTTAGCGATCATCAGACAAACTGATTAATGTTTTAAAAAATTTGGGTTTATGTATTAGTTTGGTGCAAAAATAATGTCGTTTTTGACGTTAAGTTGAATGTCAAAAATCGACATTATTTTTGCACCAACCTAATAGATTGCGTGTATTGGTGTTATTGTGAAAGTGGTGGGGGAAATTTCGTCGTTTTGTCATTCATCGTACTAACGCAAACATCGATGTATGCAGACACATATACATACTTGGTCGTCCGTCGGGACTCATACATATATAAACATATGTGGGCAGTTTCGGCTATGACACATGTATGTATACGGGTGGTGTTATATCTATACATACGCATTTGTATGTTGAAATGTTGAAATTTAAACATTGGAAATGTGGCGGAAATGTCTCGTTACTGTATACATGTCATATTATGTATTTTCCCGTTGAAAAATATTTCCTCGCAAGTATGTATATGCGTGAGTGCTCAGTACAGAGTAGAGCAAATATAATTATTTATTCGAAAATTATAACATAAATATCATAAATAATAAATAAATCACTACAAAAATAACCATTTTGTTTCAACACTTCTGGTGTCTTATCAAGTGATGGTATTGAATGTAGAATAAAGGGTTTAAAACCCTTTATTTATATATATATATATATATATATATATATAGAGAGAGAGAGAGAGAGAGAGAGAGAGAAGATGGAGAGAGAGTGTGAGCGAGAGAAAGACAGAGACAGATGGAGAAATGATGATGATGATTATTATTATTATTATTATTATTATAAAAACTACAAAATCATATTCCTAATCAATCAAATCGCTTAAAAAGAAGTGTCTTGATGGATATAAAACTAAAGTATTTCAATGAGTACGGTGCAAGCAGCGTTAGCTGGCTAATGGATAATGTGCTTATCAAGTGAATGTCATGCCATTCTACTGGGAGAAGACAATTAAAGGAAGAGAGTATCACCACGTGGGCGGAGAACATCAAAGCAATCAGTCGATTAGCGCCAGAGAGAAATTATAAAGGCTCACAAGGTGACTGCTGCCGAATGATGGCTGATATAAAATAAACGCTATCATATCTCATTATACGTTACGTGTTATTGAAATCCATCAGTCCACATAAGTGATAGGATACAGTAATTGTGGCCAACATTCTTTTTATTTTGTTTTCAATACATAACGATACGGACTTAAAAGTGAAAGTGAAAATGAAAGTGAAAAATACATGTGTGATTTGCTAAACTAGTTTACAACGTCACTTGGGGAAATCCGATGTTAAAGTGTACCTTTGCGTCATTAATTGAAGTTATACATCTTATCTTGAATCGTATATTTTTTTTTTATTGCTTCACACACTCCATAACCAGAAGTTGTAACAATTTACCTCCTTTGTCAGAATTGATTTCGGCTAAGATTTGAAATTAGTTTTTCCTTATCTAATTACATATCATATGACTCCATGTATTTATCATATAACTAGAAAATAAAATAATGATATAATGAAAATGTGGACTTTTCACACTACTTTAAACCAAAAGTTGGGAAGGAAACTCCAATGGATAACAGAAGGTGCAATATCATTTATTGGATTTGAAAAATCTTTTTTCCTGAAGAGCTCTTTTGAGAGAAAGATTTTATAAATTTCAACCGACAGCAATGCTAAATTCCATGAATGATGAATGTTTCCTTATTAGGAAACGGATAATATTACTAATATCATTTATGACGGTCACATTTTCAATTTACAATATTTAGGAAACTTATTTTCTTGAATAATGTGACGACAGGTTTGGTTTTTACTGTTACAGAATGCGGACACTTGCCGAAAATGTGTTCGGTCCAATCTAAAAGAATGACTGCTAAAAATCCTACAGATGCGTGCTGAGATTTTTCCTAAACAACAGAAATATACCATTTCTCAATAATATTTTTGTTCTATCTTGTTTTGAAGTCATAGTACTGTATCTAAGAGGGATACAGTAACTTGACTATATCTTTTTTCGTGTAAAGACAATGCGACGCGATTTTCGCCTCCGCGTCTCGTATACACGGGTTTGTCATTGCTTTGAAATTTTTCATGCAGCAAGGGCGGACTATCATTATTGTTTCGTCCGTGTGTTGTTTGATATATTGAAATTGTCATCTTTGATAATGGCTTATGTAAGCCGAAAGCTTAGATCGGATTTAAACATGTATCAATATGGTGTTTTCCTTTCGTCTTCTAATGACAATGTGATTAAGCTTATCAGACAATATGAACGAACCTTACTTAAATAGACAAAACTTGTCTATATTATTTAATGAAACATGCATTAATAGATAGATAGATAGATAGATAGATAGATAGATAGATAGATAGATAGATATTCTTTGCTGAGTATTGTTCTTTGTTCATTTTCTTCCCTTTCTTATTGTTTATTGAGAGCATTGTTGGGCCTTTTGAGAATTACACTTAACCATGTTATTAATCCGAATTGCTTTCTTGAACTAGCAGTGAAGAGTTCTGCGCGAAGGGTCATAAAACAATTAAGATTGGTCCGAGAGAAATGATGAATTAGTTATAGGTATATTATCTTTTAATGTTTTAATGACCACTGTGTGTTCATAGTGTGTGTGCGTGTGTGTGTGTATGTGTACAAATGTGTTTACTAATTCCTCGTGGTGAGACAGTGTGTATTTATGGAGAGGGAATATGCACGTATATACACGCATGCTGACAGAAAGACACGAAAATGGAAATAGATCTAGGAACACACAGTTTATACTGCAACTATGCTGAGGAGACCTTAGTTACAGTTTCTGGGAAAGAGCGTGTGATCTAGTGTGGTCAGCAATGTGAACAATGCAAGCACGCTCAAGCCCTCGGTCAAGATGACTTGTGACTTCGTTCTAGCACAGCTATTGACGGCCCCAAGGGTTCCGTCAACCCAATTTCACTCTACCATCTACCAGGCAGTTTCCAATGGCGCAGCACATTGGGATTGACCCACCCAGTCCGATAACACTAGGAAGTCTCCTTTTTGACAAATCGACCATGGTGAGATTCATGCTCAGAATGTGAACTTTCTAAACTCTCGGCCATGCACACGCGCACTTACACACACACACACACACACACACACACACACACGGTTTACGGTCAAAACTAAAAATGTTCATGAACAGTTGTAGTCTCAGTGATTCTACTTGTCTTGACCCCCTGTTGGGACTCGAGTTCACTCCAGGCCTGAAGACGAACTCATATAAATAACCCATCACTATCAAAACGTTTGTCATGACGAACTGTTGTATTATCAATTTGGATCCTTACCTTGAAACGCCATTTGGTACCTTGTTTTTAACGTCTATTTGGAATCAAGCTCATTCTCGGCCTCAAATCGAACTCATATATATGATCCGTCACGACCAAAATGCGTTTCAGGACGAAAGATTGTACTCTCAATGAGTTACCTTGCCTTGAACGTCTATTGGAATTGAAGTGTCACCGCAGTTCTCAAGTTGAACCCGTATATATAATCCATCATTACCAAAATGTCTGCAATTAATGAACAGCTGTACTCTCAATCAGGTATCTTGCCTTTAATGTATATTTGGAATCAAGCTCATTCTAGGCCTCAAATCGAACTCATATATATGATCCATCAATACCAAAATGTTTATAATGATGAACAATTGTAGTCACACTGAATCTACTTACCTTGACCTTCTAATGGGACTCAAGCTCAATTCTGGCCTCTAATCGAAATCGTATATATGATATACCACTAACGAAATGTTTGTCATAAAGCTTTTACTCTAAAATTAGGCACCTTAACTTGAATTTCAAACAAATTCCAGGCTTCTCCATGCCTCAAGTATATAATCCATCACTACCAAAATGTTTGTCATGACGAACTGTTGTACTATTAATTTGGATCCTTATCCTGAACGCTTTTTGGAACACAAGCTTACTTCAGGTGTCAAATCAAATTCGTATATATGATCGATCATTACCAAAATGCTTGTCATGATGAACGGTTGTACTCTCAATAATGTTCCTAACCTTGTACGTCTATTGGGACTCAAGCATACTCCAGTCGCCAAGTTGAACATATATATATAAGATCCATGCGATACAACTTCACTCTAGGTCTCAAGTCGAACACATCCATCACTACCAAAATATTTGTCACGATGAACGCTTCTACTCCTTTCCTCAAGCATCTATTGAGATTAGAGCTCATTTCTGGCATCTACTCGAATCCATGTATATGAACCATCACGAAAAATATTGTTTGTCATGATGTACATTTGGATTCTCAATGTTGCTCGTTGCTATGAAGGTCTGGACGTAACCATCAGGCCACAATCGTCAGGCCTGACGATTGCGTCCAGCATGAAACTGTGGCCTCCGAGTGTTGACTTCAATGTTCACTTTTATATATATATATATATATATATATATATATATATATATATATATATATATATTCCGAATACATGTTCAGATATATTTATATGTCTGTTATTAACGAAACAACATCGAAAAATATGTTACTTATCAGTCAACTCTTTTTTGATTGTTAATAACAACGGAGTTGATAATTTTCAATAATGATTTTATAATTAAAGTAATTATTAGAATAAAGCGGTAGTTTTAAACATATTACATACTTTCATGTACAAATGCAGCCTTTTCAAGTGTTCAAAATATGTTCAAATATATATATATATATATATATATATATATATATATATATATATATATATATATATATATGAGATTTCAGATGTTGATAGCCAAGAAGGCATAAATATGTCTAGCAGTTTTGAACTTTAGACAACCAAGCTCCAAAATACACAATGGAATTGGCATGTTTATCAAAGCGGTCACGTAAATTGGTCAGGACACGAGTAGTAATCTGAGGCTGAGGTATAACAGAAGATGAAAAATAAAAGTGAACTCTTGTTGGAAGCAAATTACACATAATTATTTTCATTGCAATTAGAAACCAAAAATTTGTCCGATAATTATCCTATTAAGTGGAATGGATGCTGTTTCTTTGAAGGTGTTGTCTTTGACTGAAACTCGCCATTAAGACGGCACGGCCATTGGAAACGACAAGGATATATATATATATATATATATATATATATATATATATATATATATATATATAAATAAAAGAAAGAAAGAAAGAAAGAACAGTAAGATATATAATCCGGTGTTCTTATAAATATTTTTATTTTTACAAAATAGTGCTCAATGTAAATTTACTGTGCATTAATATTATAAATTAATTGATTTACAAATTCGCTTGAGGATGAAATGGAACTAATGTCTTTAATTTAATTACAAAATTAAATTCGGACCTTTCATTTTTGAAACATGGTTAGAACTGAGTAGCGGAAAAATCATATTTTAAATCAATTAATTTATAATATATATATATGTGTGTGTGTGTGTGTGTGTGTGTGTGTGTGTGTGTGTGTGTGTGTGTGTGTGTGTGTGTGTTAAAAAGAAGAGAGATACCGCAAACGTTTTTGGTTGTAATGTGTATTTTTTTTTTAATATTATGCTTTATTTTCCATAATTTTACTACACGTGTTTCTGGTCACGCGACCGTCATCAGGCAAAGGGTGGAGATTTCCACATATTATTAAAAATAATTAATTTTTATTCTCCTTTATGTTTTTCGATGTTAAATATTCTCGATATGAGACATTCTCTTTTTTGTTATTAATCCAAATTTCTTTCAGTATAAACCACACAGCAGGCGTCTGCAATAGGGATTGGCTAGCCGCCCTAGTAGACGGATATCCTCGATTACCAGTGAGCAGCTATTAATTTATTATATATATATATATATATATATATATATATATATATATATATGTGTGTGTGTGTGTGTGTGTGTGTGTGTGTGTGTAACCAAGGATCAATTATAGAATTTTGGTCATGAAAAGTTTACGCACCTATCAGAATTTAAGGCATGAAAGCAAATCATGGCGGTGATTGAATAGATTTTTGGTTTGTTTGTTTTTTTTGTTTTTGTTTTTTTTGTTTTTTTTTTTTTGCATTTCACCCCAAGTAAGGCGAGAGTGCCACTAGCATTCAAGAGGTTACAGAGAGTGGGAGAAAAAGTAAAGAGACATCATTAAGGAAAGAATAAAGAGAAGTTCGGGGGAATTAGATCAAGGCCTCTGAAGATGTCCACTGACATTACATTTGAATATTTGAAGACTATAACTGTCAAGGAAGCAAGTAAGAGGAAGGGAGTTCCACTGACGGGAAGTGCAATAATAGTTAAAATAATGCGTTTTGCATCAAGATAATGCAAGGTTGCATTGTATAGTCAACAAACAGCGCAAAAGACGATAAGACTAAAATTCATAGCTCTCTACTTCTATATATCACGTCGCTTCAAGACGTTGGTTATCATAGGTTTCCACTATTCACCCTCCTTTATAGCTCTTAGCAGTATTTATCTTTTTGCTATCTCTCCTAATCCCTGTTCTTCCAACCACTTACACAATCACGTTATTCGATACTTTCCTCCGTCCTTTTTGCCTTCAATATATCCTGTTGGTATTATATTTTCCAGGCCCTCTTTCCTCATTATATGCCCAAGAAATTCCAACTCTCTCTTGCTAATTCTAAAACTGTCCTCTTGAACACTTTTCTCTTTCTGCTCATCACTAATGTTTCTGTTCCTAATTCCTCCACACCCTGTAACCCCTTGCGTTTTACGGTGGAATAATGGATAATGGCTCGGATTGAGGAATCGGAGAGCCGAGTTCGAATTCCAGTCGTATCCATTACATTCACTTACGTGCTATTACCCTTGGGAAATGTATGAATCCTCTTCTTCTCCCCCACCCCAGCTATGGGTAAATAGCAGGACAGACCGGGTTGTATAGCCTTGGATGGCAACTGGTCTAACGCAGAAAGAAATGGCAACCTACTGCGGGGAAAAATCTGCCTCGTCAGTCATGTATCGAAAGATACATGATCGTCTAAGCGTGTATCACGCATGGCGCATAACTGACTGACTGACTGCTTTGTTTGGGGTAATAGCGATTAAAAAAAAAGTATGTGTGCTTTTTTTGTCGTTGCTCACATATTCAGCTCATGATATTCTCAGCATCCTTCTGTAGAACCACATTTCTGTTGCCTCATATCTCTTGTCCATCTGTCAGGAGATTCTCCAACATTCACTGCCATGAAGAAGGACCAATATTACATAACAGTTCAGCAGTGTTTTCTTTGTTTCTAACGTGAATTTCCTGTTTCTTAATAATCTACAGCTTCAATTTCGCATCATAAGAGTTTCGGACGTTCCTGAAATTCAAAAAGGCGCTAAAAGGTGAACATTTTTCATACGATGCAGAAGTTGCTTCGAACAGTTGGATCAAATATGAATGCAAAAAGTTTCTTCAATGAAGGAAATAAAAAAGGAACGTTTGCGAAAATGTTTAAATATGTCGAAAAATGAGCTTGTAATTTTCAAGAGAAAAATTTCATAATTCCACCAGGTCTAAAAATTGTTTTATAATTTCTTACTTATCAGTTAACCCTCGTATTGTTTAAAAATATACTTACTTTACTTTGATACACGTTCCATTTCCTTTCTTTTCCTTCGCAATTTAATTCTGGTTTTCTTTTAATACCAGTATTATTGTTATATCTGCTCTATAACATTTGATATTGGATTTTTTTTAATCATCTGTTAGATTACCGCCCCCTGACGATAATAACATGCGGCGCGATATTTGAAAGGATCTTATTTTACCTTTTACATTTAGAGAGGCAACACACATTTCTTCTCGCTCCGATAGATACATGTAAGTCCTTCAGACACACAGACTGAAGATTGTATTGAACTGTTCAGAACTTCAACTTCGTCTCTTTCTTTATTCTTCTGTAACATGTCTTATAAATATGGGTACAAATTCCATGTTTTTTTTTCAGTTTTTTTTTACCTTGACTCACATGAGTCAGCTCAAGATTGTTTGCGGAAAATTGTACCAGAAAGCATGAAAATGATAATACTTTCCATTCTCGCAACCCACCCCAAGCAAGGGGATAATGACATTAAGATGCAATGGTTTACTGGCAGAGGAAAAAAAGGAAAAAACTTTTAGTGAGAAGAAAGAACAATAAAAGAACAGAATGCAGGAAGACAGAAAATGGCGATTGACGTTGCATTTAAATTTTTGAAGATTGTAGGTGACAGGGAAGCAAGAAGTCGGAAGGGAGTTACACAGGTGAGAAGTGCGAGAAAAGAAACGATTCGAATAGAACTTACGGTTTGATATAGCTATTCCATCCTTAAAACGATAACACCTATAGGCAATCTAGAACTCAATTCGTACGGTTGAGGTACCAAAGAAAAGAGCTCATTAGAACAAATGCCATGGAAAGGTACAAGAAAGCCACGTCATGGCTGTGGGAAATTTAACAGAAGTCGAGATGTCTGGTCAGGATCGATAAGATTACAATATTTACCAATCAATTCTCGTAATATCAAAGTGAAAAAAATATTTTTTGACAACAGTTTCATTATTGTATCTGTTTTGACACTTGTTTATAGGACTGGAGATCTTAATATTTAATCAACCATCTTAATTTTGAAAAGAAACGAATCTACTTCATACCATTTTTATTAATCTAACTACTTTTAAGCATATTTCATACGATTATAGAGTTTATTTTTCAATTAATCCTCGTCATTTTTAAGAGCAATAAATTTCCTTCATTTTTATACCAGATTCATTGTATTATCTGGTCTAAAAATTGTTTTATAGGACAGGAGACTTTACTTATGTATGTCTTCTACCTGTTTATTCCAATATTGATATCATAACTAGGGTTTATCAAATACACACCATAAAGTGTATATTCACACTATTTATTATATCTTCAAAGATATACATTCTGACGATAAATTACGGATATTTTAGCAACGACTTGACGTGGAGGCAACGATTTTACACTTATGTTAAACTGGTTCTAAAATGTGTTTTTCGGCTTCTAATTTACAGCTTGCGTATCAGAAGAAAGGCCAATGCTACTGACAAAATATAGGATGTGTAATAAATTGTAGATAGATAGATATGAAGAGAGATAGACAAGGATACATTCAACTGACTTGAAGGGAAACGACCACATCGAATCAACAGCTCCATCTACTGCAAGGATATTTGGGTCACTGTGTCGTGCCAGAAGGTTTTCTTCGTCAGAGTCCATTTTGTACATTTACAAATCTACAATTCGTCCGTGCATTGAATACTGCTCCTGCTATTCATCCTGAGTTTCTTGACAAAATCCAAAGAAGGATCTACAATGTAATCGATCCTGTCTTAGTATCTCGACTTCAGTCAATTTCTCACCAACGTGATATGGCTTCTCTCAGGCTTTTCTACAAATATTTTCAACTATTCTGACGAAATTTTTTCTTGGTGTCTCCCTCACGTGAGTTTAAGTGTGCCATTAAATACATTGGGAAGGAAGACGTTATGGTCTTAATGTCACTACTTTAGCCTGAACCGACACTGTCGCTTGGAGGCTTTGCAAAGGCCAAAACCAGTACTGACCATTAAATACTTTTTGTTATCTTCTGAACTCTGGACATAAATCAAGTTAGAAATTTGAGTGTCAAAAATCGATACATTAAATTCTTTTCACATAGGTGTGCAGAACAATACAGTGATGGAGTAACGGTGGTTCTTGTTGGATCGCAACAGCTATGGTCATTGACAACCAATGAAACGCTTCTATTCTATTTTTCTCTCATTCATTTCTGGTTAATATTAACAATTTTCTTAAAGGTAGAACTGGAAAAATGGATAGAAATTATCATTGTCGTTTCCATTGCCATCATCCTTGCAATCGGCGATATCACGGAATATTGATGAAAGTGATGTGTAATGAAATATACTGCTGTCATTTTCCCACCAGTGAGAGCTAACCGATAATTTTTTTTTAAAATACACTGTATCCGTTCAGGACGTAGGCAAGCATGGATCTCCACGATTTTTTGACATGTGTAGCACTTTGTTTGTCTTTTTGTTATCTCTTTCAATCACTGTTCTGCCGAAGATTTACACAAACTTGTTAGGTAAGTTATTTGCTGCTTTCCTCTGTTCATCTTGTTTTCAAATTTTCTGTCTTTGTTAAATTTTCTAAACCGTCTTTCTAATTATGTGACTGAAAACTGTTTCTTTCTGATATTAATTATATTATAGAAATTATCATTGTCCTTTCCATTGTCATCGTCCTTGCAATCGGCGGTCTCATGGAATATTGAGGAAAGTGATGTGTAATGAAATATACTGCTGTCATTTTCCAACCTGACTTGGTATCTCGACTTCATTCACTTTCTCACCGACGATACGTTGCTTCCCTCTGTCTTTTCTACAAATATTTTCATGGCAACTGCTCTGACGAACTTTTTTCCTTGGTGCCTCCCTTATGTGAGTTTAAGCGTGCCACTAGATTGGCATTTAGGTCCCACCTTTTCACTGTTGAATTAGGTAAATGCAACCGCCACTTTTACTCCAACAGTTTCTTTTCTAGCACTTCCCGTCAGGGGATCTCTCTTACGTTTCCTTGCTTCCCTAATGACTACAATCTTCAAAAATTTAAATCCAACGTCAATCACCATCTTTTATCTTCTTGAACCCTTCCTCGGTTCACCCTATACACAGTCTTTTCTCTCACCTTCACTGAGTACTGGTGGCATTCCCGTCTTACATGGGGTTAAAATGATTTTTAAAAATTAGATAGATAGATAGATAGATAGATAGATAGATAGATAGATAGATAGATAGATAGATAGATAAGGAACAGACTGGGATAGATAGATAGATAGATAGATAGATAGATAGATAGATAGATAGATAGATAGATAGATAGATAGATAGATAGATAGATAGATCTGTAGCAATGTTTAAAGGATCCACCGCTGCTATCAGCCTTTAGTCACAAACATGTTTACAATTACAAATCTTTTCAGGTATTAAAAGTTTCATCTATTTTGCCATGGAAGAGAATCGAAATGCTATTCAAAGCGAAGGCGTTTCTCTGAAGCAATTTTGAATTGCTTGGACTAAACCTTTCGTTTCCTGTAGCGCATTGGATTTCATGTTTACCAAAAGATTTTCTTTTTTTTTCTTCTCTTTTTTTTTTCTTTTTTTTTTTTAAGAAGAAAGAGGGGTCTCTTTTAAGAACAGAAAAAAATACGTGGAAAAAGAGATGGGTTGATAAATTAGTAAACGATGAAGATATGAAGGAACAGAAGGGCGAAGTGGGAAAAGAAACAAAAATGAAAAAAAAGAAAGAAAATATTTAAACCACTTGAATGAAAAAAAAAAAGGAAAAAAGGAGAAAAAATGAAGAACGTGAAAGAAAAATGACAATTAAAATATGAACGAAAAAAGAAAAGCTAAAGTTTTTAAAAAAAATTAAAATTAAAATTGAAAGAAAAAAAATCAACTGAAAGAGGAAAAGATAAAAAAAACGTATTCGTATGAACAAAATTGTTTTCGATACAAAACCAAAATATTTTTATAAACTAGCAAGAGAGAAAAAATAAAATAAAATAATTATTGATTAGTGTAACTCTCCTGTGAATGAAGATAGATTTTCTTTTCATCATATATTTCCGTCTTATTTACTCTGTATCATTTGCAACAGCGTTCCAACTTTCTTTTGAATTCCAATAGATATAGTTTTGCTGCTATTAAACTCAAATAATAGACAAGAAATGTTTATGATATTAAATGTAAAATGTCTTACACTTCCTTCGACTTGCATTCAAACATACGCTTAAAATCGATTCCATGATAGTCTAAAAGTGAAGAAAACAGGTTAACTCTTTAGAATATATATTTTTAATAGCGTCAAAACAGATTAGACTGTCACTAGGTAAATAAAGGGAGATTATACGGATTGATATCTTTTTGGGGTGGGGATTTAGAATAGGCGGCTACGAATAGAAATAATGCTTTCCTTCATTTTGTACATATTATTGAACATCTAACTCTACAAATCACGAATATGAAAAACATATATTATGAAATTTTTATTTGATTGATTCATTCGTTTTCTACAGCCGTTTTGAAGATTATTTAAAGCCAGAAATATTTTTTGATTGTAATAGTCTTTAATGGGATAATAGGTTGTTACATGCCTTACTAATTAACCTATAGCTGGGGGAGAAAATACAAGTTATTATCTTTTACAATGGTATTTGTTTGTAAGTAAATTTAACGAACCCAACTGAAATTGGAACTCAGCTCTCTGATTAACAACTCCGGGCCATTATCCATTACAGCATACGCACCTACAAACTTAGAGCCCCTGGTATTCCCAAGCGATCATCCATCTATATACTGATCAGGCTCGATGTTGCTTAACTTCAGTGATCGCCCGAGAACTGGTGTTTCAACGCTATATGGCCGTAAGCCTATAAAATAATGTTTTAAATCCATTAATTCTTTAAAAATTGCTTTGTTTACGTTTCGGTACGAAACGAAAACAAATATGGCTTTCGAGAAAAATCTGAACGAGATGTTTCAAATAGAATCTTGCTTAACTGTAACTTCGTAACAAAGTAGTCTAAGGTATATAGGATCAGACAGTGGTTCCTCTCACAAAGGGGGGACATATTTTTTTACGAAATTTTCTTGAATGCTCAGGCCAGTAGTCGAAATAAACACACTTTTACAAAACAACAGGGTATTCTACGCAAATAAGGGTATCCACTAAAATAACGTCTGAAGAATATATATATATATATATATATATATATATATATATATATACAAATATAGATAACTATACTCGTTTCGAAAAACCCTCGAATCTTTAATTGGCCAATAATCAAATCAATCTCGAGGGAAAAAAAGGTTTTAAAAAAAGAAAGATCTACAAACATGAAAGTCTATCGAAAAAAATCGCACAGATACAGGTTTGAAGCCCAAAGAAAAAACCCCGATACGAGTAAACAACTAACTAACAAAATCTCTCAATACAACCTTAGAGCAGACCTATATAAACCTAGTGAGCCAGACAAACCTACCTAGGTTTCACCTAAACGGATCGTCAGGGAAAATAAGGCTCTACTTTCCCTGACGATCCGTTTAGGTGAAACCTAGTTAGGTTTGTCTGGCTCACTAGGTTTATCTATATAATATATATATATATATATTAATCATTTCACCCCAAGCAAGGAGATAATGTCATTAAGATGCAAGTGGTTACTGGGAGTAAAAGAGAGTTGAGAAAACTTTAGAAAGAATCGGAAAACTAATCTTAAATAGGAAACAAATAATAAACCTGTATTGCTGCCCAATAGACAGAGAAGGAGTATGAACCGGGTAATAGGCGGACCTATCTACACCTATTAATTACATATACAGAACTAAAAGCAAAACTACAGTAGTAGATAGTGAGAGACGTTATCGTTTTACATCTTCTATTTGCAATCCAACCTTTGTGTCAAAAGTTGCACTGGTATTCCATGAACGAACTGATGTTGAAAATTGTACAACTTTGCTATGATGAACATGTATCCTTCTGCAACTTACATTGACACATCTGCATTAATTTCCGTAAATGACTAAGGGTGTTAAAGAGACAGTTAAATGTAGACCAGAATCAGAAAGATAGAAAGGTGAATATAGTAGTGAGGATTTCAGGCAAGAGTTGAAGATATTTTTTAATAAATTGAAATTTTTTAAGGCCCATTGATATTTTAATGTATGCAAACAGCAATAACAGAACAATACAAGTGGTAAAGTTTTGTATGAATCAGGCAACAATCGTATATTTATATATTATATTTATATTTACGATCATTATCTGGTCATTAATAAATAGATGATACTGCATTTATGGATAAACTGCCAATAATTTAGATGAACAGAGCCTGGCAGTTAGTCTATCTTCTGACCTTATATGCACAGCTCAATAGGGTAAGAATTGACTTGAAACATTCAATAGTACCAAAACCAAGCCACTATTGTATAATTTTCAGAGACCAAACCCTTAGTTGTCTTTAATCGGAATCAACGGTTGTACATTCAATAAGGCTCCTTGCCTGAAGGTCTTTTGGAATTGAAGGTCACTGCAGTTCTCAAGTTGAACTCGTATATATAATCCATCATTACCAAAATGTTTGCAATTAATGAACGGCTGTACTCTCAATCAGGTACCTTGCCTTTAATGTATATTTGGAATCAAGCTCATTCTAGGCCTCAAATCGAACTCATATATATGATCCATCAATACCAAAATGTTTATAATGATGAACAATTGTCGTCACAATGAATCTACTTACCTTGACCCTCTAATGGGACTCAAGCTCAATTCTGGCCTCTAATCGAAATCGTATATATGATATATCACTAACGAAATGTTTGTCATCATGAAAGCTTTTACTCTAAAATTAGGCACCTTAACTTGAATTTCGATTGGGAATCAAACAAATTCCAGGCCTCTCCATGCCTCAAGTCGAACTCGTATACATGATCCATCACTATCAAAATGTTTTTCATGATGAACTGTTGTACTCTCAATGAGGTACCTTGCCTTGAACGTCTATTGGGACCCGAGCTCACTGCAGGCCTCAAGTCGAGCTTATATATATGATCCATCACTACCAAAATGTTTGTCATGAACTGTTGTACTATCAATTTGAATTCTTATCCTAAACGTCTTTTGGGATACAACCTCACTCCAGGTCTCAAGTCGAACACACATATATGATCGATCATTACCAAAATGTTTGTCATGATGAACGGTTGTACTCTCAATAATGTTCCTCACCTTGTACGTCTATTGGGACTCAAGCATACTCCAGTCGCCAAGTCGAACATATATATATAAGATCCATCACGACCACAGTATTTCTCATGATGAACGCTTCTAGTCTCAATTAGGCTCCTTGACTCAAGCATCTATTGAGACTAGAGCTCATTTCTGGCATCTACTTGAATCCATGTGTATGAACCATCGCGAAAAATATTGTTTGTCATGATGTACATTTGGATTCTCAATGTTGCTCATTGTTATGAAGGTCTATTGAGACACTCGCTCACACCAGGCTTTTAAGTCGAACACATATTCCATCACTACCAAAATGTTTTTTCACGTGGACTTGTAGGTGTTAAATTCTTTTACACCCTACAACTCTTTTCCTACACCTCGCTGTTCTATAGCTATTGTCATGACATGTGTTTTGACGATCTACTGTCCGACCAGCCCTGAATTTTACAACTGGCACCCGCCATGCCACGTATCATCTGTATTCCATTAGTAAGAAGGATATTCCACTCGGACAACTTTTTCTCAAGAATCGCTACTTTTTTTAACAGACTCCCGATAGAATGCTTTCCCAATCAATGCAATCTTCACCTGTTCAAGTTTAGGGTAAACCGTTATTTTTCCTGTATAATCCCACGAACTTCATTTCTTGGGTTTGTTTCCCTCTTAATCCTCTTCGTTGAGTGATATACAGGAAGCAGAATAACATCTTTGTATAATTTCAGCTGTGAAACGCCACCACCACTGGCTATGCATTTTTGAAAACGATAAAAAAGAGCCTGCTTATTGCGCGCGTCAATGTGGCATTTTTACTATGTATACAACGGGTCATAATTTCCAATCTGTGATTCAAAAGGGTTTTTTTTTTCTTTTGTTTTTGTTTGTTTTTATCTGGAAAAGTTATTATAGCTAATTTTCCTTGTTGACAAAATATGCAGATGTCACTATGATTGTTGTAAGTTTTTTTTAAAAAAAAACTTTTCCAATTTACAATCGGATCTTCTTTATTTTTTTCCTTTAATTTCCAACATGGTTTGCTAGTCTAGTATAACTCCTAATACTTTCTAACTTAAAAGATTACTTGTGATTATACCACCTCTTCTTAAAGTTACTATCAGTACACCCCATGTATATTTTTCTGGCCATTTGTATCTATTACTTCTGCTTTGTAAATTACCGCTTCAGTTTTACAAACTTCATCTGATGGACATCTGCTTTTATTTCTACAATTGCATATATCACTGTTAACAATGTTTTGCTGCATGTTAGTTTTGAAATTTCTGACATTTTGTCTTTTTATTGTGGTTTCTAAATTACTAGTACATCTATAGATTGATTTAACTGTATTTTTATATATTATATTTTATGTAATTCGGAATTTTGGGGGAAGTGTTTGTTGAGTAATTTGAAAAAAATATTTTCCCTATTTTACACGGCCTTTAAGTTAAAAGATGGTTAAACTAAATAATATTTCATACTCTCCCCCCCGATCTTTTGAACAAGAAGAGAGGTTTATCCTTTGTTCTCTCTTTGGGATCAGGTTTTTCTAGTTCCCCTCTAAAGTCTTTTCATTCTCATACACTCCCAGTAGCCTCTTGCGTCTTATTGGCATTATGACATTGCTTGGGTTGAAATGATTAAAAAAAATAACAGTGTTTAATTGAATAACAAAATGGAAAAAAATCGTGTTTCTTCCTTCAACAAAATTTCATCATATTAAAATAATGTTCTTATTGATAGAATTATGTATATGTCGGGGAAAAGGCGAAAATGTAAGATAAAAATTATAATATAGTTTGTAGTAATTACAAATCAAGAGGAAGACTTAAGATATAGGGAGACTAAATTTTAAATTTAAATTTTAAATTCATGGCGTCGGATTTGCCTTGACGTAAAGTTTAGCCAACCTCATTCTTTTTCTCAACGCCTTTTTGTTCGTTTGCATTTTCGTTTTTACCGGAATTGTTTTGAATATCGCATTACATAGTATTTTTTTTTTCATTTTTGTCCTCAAATTATCCACCATTTGTTTGTTATATAGAGTTTATATAATATAACAGTATATGAATATATACGTAAATATAAGTAGCAGTCTTCTATATAATAAATGCGAATATCACTGTATCACGCTTATTCAACTTTAATCCTAGAGGCCGTGCCCCAACAGTTCCTGCCATTTTGGAATCAGGCCGACTCCGTGGGAAAATTAAAATCATTTCGGGTTGGACCCGCAATCCTGATATTTTGGATTCCAAAGTTTTCATTCCTGCGATTGGTTTCGACGAATTTTTTACGCGATTTTTTGCGACTAATTTTTTTTTTTTTTTTTTATAACTTGGAAATAAATTTAGGAATAATCGAAATTAATTGCGAAATCCAGCGAAAGTCAGCCATGAAATAAAAATAATTGTTTGTCCGGAAAGTATGCACCTACGTACATCAAATTGTCTTTTAATTAAGAGACGACAGAAGAATTATCGATGAACTTTTAAAAGGTAATCTTAAATATTAATACAATACTAAAATGCAGCTATCAATTTTGAGTTCTTCTTTAGTTTATTGTTTCCTGTCGCATCTACTACACCGTATCTATTGTGGTAAAGGTAAAAGCAAGAGTCCTAGTTTAAACGCCGCCCAATAGATTGAGTTTTAAGCTTGTTATATATATATATATATATATATATATATATATATATATATATATATATATATATATATATATATATATATAAGCAAATATATGGATATAGATCCGACAGTATGAAGAAAAATTTTTATATGTTCTAATGTTAATTATGTTTAAATGAAAATGTCCATGAAGATGGTCTTAAATAGACCGAAACGTCCGACGTCGGACTTTATATTAACATTAATACAGCATAATTGCATATTAAGATTTTTGTTTGTTTTTTTCTGTATTTTTCTTCATACTGTCGGATCTATATCCATATATTTGCTTACATACTGTCTACTGGAAATACAAACCTGAATTTACTTTATAACATGGAAGACTTCAAGCTTGGACGAGAATATAAGAATCTATTGATCAAGTAAGGAAAGGATTCATTATCGAACTGTTTTTTAGAACTGTTCCATCGTTTTTGAAATCATTTTTGATTTGCTTTGTAACGTGAAGGACTTCAAGCTTGTATGAAGATATAAGAACCTATTTATCACTACGTATTCCTATATCAACGGAAGGGATTTCTTGAACTGTTTATATAAAATAGTTCAATCGACTTTTTAGATATTTTAATATTTGGAAATCATCTTCGAATACGTTTTCACAACATCGCCCACGTGACGACGACGTGATCATATTTAAACGGAACGCTGATCTTATATAAAAATTTCAGTTATCTGTTTGGATTAGTTGTGCTCTTATGTCCATCGTCTTTTGTGTTAAATTTTTATATGTTCTAATGTTGATTATGTTTAAATGAAAATGTCCATGAAGATGGTCTTAAATAGACCGAAACGTCCGACGTCGACTTTATATTAACATTAATACAGCATAATTGCATATTAAGGTTTTTGTTTATTTTTTCTGTATTTTTCTTCATATATATATATATATATATATATATATATATAAAGTGTGTCGTAAGATACTATGCATATAAATAAAAACAAAACAAAACAAAAGTTTGTAACTTTGTAATAAATCTATAGAGAATATTTAGATATTTGTACATACATTTATCCAACCACAGATGTGCCATTTTGTTTCATTACCCTTGAAACATCTTTCAGACAAATTCAACATCCATCCTCACAAAACTTGGCATCTTTCTGGGTGATGAACTCGTCTAAGTGTTTTTTACAGGTTTCCAGAGAATTGAAGGTTTTCGCATTGAGAGAATTTTGTAGGGATCATAATAAGGGGTAATCCAAAGGTTCAAGGTCAGGTGTGTATGGCAAGATTAATACGACATCACAGCTAAGCTACTGTCGTGTCTGTAAAGATACCTGAGGTCAAGGTTTGTCCTGATATAAGACAACACCCTCCCGATAGGCCTGTTCCGAGAACTTTTCCTCGATTGCTACCTTTATTTGATCCAACTTTGAATAATTCTTCTTACTTCAAACGTTAGTTTTAGTGGTTACTCGTAATTGAGTAGACGCTCTGTTTATTTAAAACAGTACGTATTTCGTCCATCGGCCTGCGTATTCGAGAAAACTTATACAAGCATTTCAGTGCTTTTTTGCATTCTGTTGAGGATTCTTCTAGATTCGATGAATTACTTAATTATGATTATCAAAAATCCCCCTAATATAATTTCTATCACTTGTATCTCCTTACTTGAACCGGTTTCTAATGATCTGGATGAAGCGGCTTGGGGATGGAAGGCGTACTCGTAGGGGCCCATTTCGTTGGACGAAGTAAACTTGGATGAGTTGGCGGAATTTGTGAAGAGCTGCGCTATATCGAGTCTTGTTACCTCTTTGTCACCGAGACCCGTTCGTTCAGTGGGTATGACGCTTGCATCGTATCGTAACGGTCCGGGTTCGATTTTCGGTAGTGAACAAAATAGGACGAAACGACCGTCCAGTATTTTTTGCATTCTGTTGAGGATTCTTCTAGATTCGATTAATTACTTAAATATATATTGTTGTTGTTACTTCAAAAGTTGTTTTAGTAGATACTCTGATTTAATTAGAAAATCCCGATTTTTTTTTAAATAATATTTATTTCGTCTACTGGCCTGCGCATTCGAGAAAACTTTGTAAATAAAATGTTCTCCCCGGCAGGATTCGAACCTACGTTCCTTTTTACTGGAGGAATCACTGTCTGATCAGCGTGTTATGGCGCTCAGCTACGATGAGCTTCACAATAAAGCAAGGTCCTCTTTTGCTTATAAATCACACTCAGCCGCTAAGATTTTCTCGAAATGCGTATCCGATGTTTCGTATCCGACGCTTCGTATCCGAAACGTAAAGAAAGCAATTTATGCAGAATAATGAATTTTAGTTTTTTTTTAATCGGTATATTTTTATTACTTCAAACGTTATTTTTAAATGGATACCCGTATTTGAGTAGATGTTCCGTTTATTTTAAACAGTTTTATTTCGTCTTCCTCATTAACGGATATGGACTTGGATACGGACTAAAAGAAATAATATCTATTAATTATTAAGAAACAATACTTGTCTAAATCCACCGCCTGATTTTGTGGTTTGGTGCTAATAATCACACCTACATATACAGCATTACCTTCTTCAGAAACAGACCCGCTTTTCAAAGGGTTAATGGTGACTCATTTCGTTTTTCGTAGGATGTTTTGACCTCTAAATACCTTTTAACATCACCCGTAATCGTTCATTTTTAAATGAATCATTTGGTTTGGTTTGGTTTAGTTTTGTTTGGTTTGGTTTGTTTTACGGCATATTAACCTCAACGGGTCATTTAATGCCAACAAGATTTTTATTACTGGTAATATTTTTTCAAAATGTATTGCTGGTAATATTTTTTCAAAAACGTATTGCTGGTAATATTTTTTTTTAAAAATATATTGTTGGTAATATTTTTTTCAATATGTATTGCTGATAATATTTTTTTCAAAAATATATTGTTGGTAATATTCTTTTCAAAATGAATTGCTGTTAATATTTTTTTTCAAAATGTATTGCTGGTAATATTTCTTTTCAAAAAGGTATTGTTGCTAATATTTTTTTCAAGAATGTATTGTTAGTAATATTTTCAAAAAAAATGTATTGCTGATAATTTTTTTTTTTTTCAAAAATGTGTTACTGCTAAGAATTTTTCCAAAAAAGTATTACTGGTATAAAAACCTATTTTTATATACTTTCATAGTGTTTTGGAGGGTTAACTATTTGCCCATAGCTGGAACCCTGACAGGTGCTACCACCTCGGGTCAGGGTGGGCCTGGGAACACCAACAATAAAGAGGTGGTTCCATGCTCCTCAAAACCTCCTGAACAGAGGCCTTGCTACTGGACGTAGTTTATCGTCTTACTCAGGACGCGGATGTATTTTATCGTCATACCCAGGACGGTGCATCATTTGGTTGGGTTTGAGCAGACAAAAACTCAAACTGAAATGACGTCCATTAATTTATTTTTCGTTAGATCGTAAGGAAATCAAACATGGTAGCTATTTACGTATCCAGATGTTTTCCAATGCCTTACAACACTCATAAGAGACATATGAGTACTTCTGCGACGGCCCGTGTAATGTGTTTTTATTGGCGTTCCGATTTGGCCATCATTAATGAATTGTGGGCCTACCAGGGCGTCTTTGGTCTTTTAGATAAAGATTTCCACTTCTGAATTTTGCGAACTACTAAATGTACGCTCAGCTATGGCACCATCTCTATAAATGACACATATCTTTTTTTGCTATTTTTACACCGTCGTTTTTTGGGGGGTTTTTTTACTTGAAATAAAGAATGCTTGATGACGTAAATTCATCTTATTTTCTTCCTTTTATTGTTAACCCCTAAACATTTAAAATCCACAGTTCACATGCGAGTAATATAGAAATACCCACTGAAATGTCCCCTTTCAGAATATGTATATATGACAAACATTTCAGTCACGTGTGAAGTGAAATCACTTGTTCAAATGCCACATACTGAAAAAGACTACGGATTTGTATTCCAACCTAATATGTTTCAATGAATGTGATGGACAAGGAAAATTGTTCTTTGAAATAATTTTTAAAGAAAATCTCTAACAGGAGAAAAACTAAATAAAAAGCATGTTTTTATTTAATTTTTTAACTGTTATAATAAAATTGTCCTTGTAGATCATATTCAATGAAGCATGTATAATAGAAGAATTACTTCCCAACTAGAGAATACCGTTTTATCGTTTGGGGGAGGGGGAATTCGTTTTCTACGGATTATCAAACTTTTGCAGGTTATTTAAAGCCAGAAAATATTTTGAGAAGGTAAGAAGTTTTTTTTTCTTTTTTTTAGATAATAATGGTTTAGTGATACAAATCTTACTAATTAATCCATAGCTGGAGTGAGAAGAGGTGGATTCAGGCCTTTCCCAAAGGTTATTTGCGCGTAAGGGAATATAATGAACCCAATGTGTGTGTCTGTGTGTGTGTGTATACACATGTATGTGTGTGTGTAAATGTGTGTGTAAAGATAATATATGTTCATAAATATTAATCGTGTTGTATTCAGAAAATAAATAAAATTGGGTGCATACACAGGTCAGGTTCTTTGTTCATGCTCTTATATCATCATTAAAAGATATAACTGAGATTTTATACGTAGACACATCTAGATAACATGTGATAGATAGATGATAGATAGATAGATAGATAGATGATAGATAATAACCAGGCTGTGATAGATAGATAGATAGATAGATAGATAGATAGATAGATAGATAGATAGATAGATATAACCAGGCTGTGGATAGATAGATAGATAGATAGATAATAACCAGGCTGTGATGATAGATAGATAGATATAGATAGATAGATAGATATAGATAGATATAGATAGATAGATAGATAGATAGATATAGATATAATAGATAGATAGATAGATAGATAGATAGATATAACCAGACTGTGATAGATAGATAATAGATAGATAGATAGATAGATAGATAGATAATCAGGCTGTGATATAGATGAATAGATAGATAGATAGATAGATATGAATAGATAAACAGACTGTTAGATATCTATAGATAGATATATATATATATATATATATATATATAGAAATAGACTGTTATATCTATATATATATATATATATATATATATATATATATATATATATATATATATATATGTTGTATTCGTGCGTGCGTGTGTGTACTCGTATATATTTGGTTCATTTTATGAGATTATAATTGGAAGGAAGGAAATATGTTATACATGTGTTTTTGTGTCGGTCGCCATTCTGTTGAGGCACACATCAGACTAACGACATACAAAGGCGTTAATTGCTTCTTAAAATCGGGGATCGACATCAAACGGCCCTAAATAATCCTTCGACCAGAGCGATGGCACAGAATCGGGCAGATGCGTAGGGATGAGGATAGAAGTTGGTGACTGGGGTGGGGGGCATAATGACGCTTTTGTGGTGGCTGTGGAGGAGGTGCTATTGCAGAAGAATGATTCGAACGTTACCTTATTTTGCAGACGTCGCCTCCAGCATCGTTCATTTCATGCTTGGCTAAATTTTCTACTGCGAACAAGACTTGCCTTCTATATTTCTACCTTTACTCTTTCATATTTTTTTCGCCGATGGTGATGATGACAAACAGCAGCCTGGAGTGAGAAGTGAAGAGAAAAAGGAACCGGAAGAAGAACTAGAGAATTCTGGGAAGTAAACGAAGATATATGAGAGAAAGAAAAAAGTCTGAGGAATGTTTGACCAACCGTGAAAGAAAAATGGCAAAGGAATTTTCAATTGAAGATAGCCGAAAGAATCTTGAGAAGGCATGAAGTTTTGTTTGTTTTGTTTTTTTTCTTTGTGGGTAGGGTTGAGGGAGAAGGATACATTCGCTGCATTTTTCGACGGGTGGGGTCCATTTCTTATTCTTTACTTTTTTTCCGTCCCACTTGTTTTACTTTTCTTTCTCACATTCGCTTTCTTGCGAGCAAAACATTTTTCCAAACGTTTTCGCAGTTTTTCTTGTCTTCTCGACAGTTTTTCCATTCTCTCTCTCTCTCTCTCTCTCTCTCTCTCTCTCTCTCTCTCTCTCTCTCACTCCCTCAGTTTTTCTGTCTGCCTGCCTCTCTCACACACACGCACACACGGTATGTCTCTTTTTGTCTGTCGCTATACCTCTCCCTCTCTCTCTCTTTCTGTCTCTGTCACTTTCTGTCTCTGTCTCTCTCTCTCAGTTTTTTGTCTCTCTCTCTCTCTCTCTCTCTCACACACACACACACTGTTACTTTCTCTCTTTCGTTATTTCTCTCTCTCCTTCACTCACACACAGTCTCTTTTTGTCTGTCATTATTCCTCCTCTCTCTCTCTCTCTCTCTGATATATATATATATATATATATCTATATATATATATATATATATATATATATATATATATATATATATATATATATATATATATATATATATATATATCAGAATGTCTGGCGTACACTCTGATGTCTTTTTGAAGCATTTATGAGAGGTATGTTTTTCTACGTCGTCGTCAAAAAGTTTATTTATTGAGCTAGCTAGTCTGTTCATATCTATCTGTTTATCTATCTTTCAATCTCGGCCTGTTCAGACACACGCACATATGCACAGATAGATAATTCCCATTACTGATGAGGGGTTTCCTTCCTAACCTTTTCTTTGAAGTCGTGTAGAACATCAACATCTATATATATATATATAGTTGCACACATGTGAAAAATAATATAAAAAGATATATTATTGAAGTTAATTTGATAATTGATTAATATATATATGATGACATGTATATATGTATGTATTTATATACGCATATGCACGCAGAACATTAGGTAGATGAATAGATATAGATATATGAACAGGTTGGGAGGATCGATAAATATGAAAAGGTTAATATGTAATGGATTCGACTGGAATTCGAACTCCGCTGTCCGATTCCGTGCCTGCTACACTTATACAAGTGTTACTAATTAAACCATAGCAAGTGGGAAACGATGTGGATTCAACAGGAACCGGTACTTCAATGTGAACACATAAGAAGGAAAGAGGGATTGGAAAACTTAACTCTCACAGGGCATATTGAGGTTAACGGAGAGAGAGAGAGTGGGGTAGGCAGCTGGTCACCTACCTGGCGAGAATCAATAGTGGAACGAGGAGCGTGTGACTTTGCAAAGGAAGAAACACGAGGAATTGGAAGTTGTGAAGAACCATAATCTCCCACACGCTGAAGTGAAGAAGAAAAACAGCGTGTAGAAACTACACATGATTAGTCACGTTAATGAAATATGTATAAAACAAGGACTGCTGTTAAATATACGATATATATATATATATATATATATATATATATATATATATATATATATATATATATATAAAAATATATAGAAAATAGGAAAGAACTCGTTAGGTAAATAATCCAAAGTTCTTTCGTTATTATTTTTTAAAAATAGTGCTCGATACAAAAGTAGAGCATAAATATAATTATTTATTTAAAAATATGATTTCAACACGCTACATAAGAGTTCTCATGTTTCAAAACAAGAGCCGAAAACTTCAATATAATTATTTGAATTAAATTGAATTAAAGTACTAAGCTTCGTTCCATCTTCAAGCGAATTTTTTTTTTTTTTTTTTGGAATAACTTATTTCTGAAAATACGTGTTTTATAAGCATATTCATTATTTGATTTCAATAATGCTTATATAACGCGTATTTTCAGAAATAAGTTATTCAAAAAATTTCGCTTGAGATAGAACGAGCTTAGTACTTTTAATTCAATTTAATTCAAATAATTATATTGAAATTTTCGGCTCCTTTTTGAAACATGAGAACTCTTATGTAGCGTGTTGAATCATATTTTTAAAAAATATATATATATATATATATATATATATATATATATATATATATATATATATATATATATATATACATTTCTTATGACTATAAGTGAATACACATGTTTGAATTGACATGTCTGTTAATTTAAAACAGTGAAATCAATAAAGAAAAAGTTAATCCCGACAGGAATCGAACTTGTATCACTCTTGAAACTAGAGTGCCCCGTACGCGGGAAACCTTTATGATGAAGCAAAATTGAATTTCTTTTTTCTTTTTTTTTTTTTTTTTTTTTTTTTTAATCATTTCTCTCCCAAGCAAGGCAACAAATCCACTAAGACACAGGAGAGTTACTGAGCGTGAAAGAATATAAAAAAAAAACATTATTAAGGAGCGAGAATAATAAAAGAACAATAGCAATAACAGAAAGATAACGATTGACATCGTATTTAAATTTTTAAAGGTCAAACTTGACTTGGAAGCAGGAAGCTGGCAGACAGATCCACAAGCAAGTGTGAGAAAAGTACCTGTTAGATCTGGTCATTTCAACTGTAAAAGGATTAGACCTTGCCTCCCATCTAGTACTATGTTTGAATTAATACAGTCTATTTAACATAATGGAGAGTTCATTAGATTAGTTTGATTTGGTTTGTTTTACAGCATATCAACCTCAATAGGTTATTTAACCCTACAACACTAACCATCAATTAAAGTTACACTATTACTCACCATGGGTACATCATACCCGACTTTGAAAATATCAAAAAAATACTAAATATAAATCTTTATTTGAAATATTTTACATGCAAGCACTTCAAACTTTGTACTTTGAGTTAACATTAATATGAACTGAAAAACATTATTTAAGTAAGAAAATCAGGTACTGTAAATTGTAATTAAAAATAGGAAAATTTGCGCTGAGTACTATATACCCATGGTTAGTGTTCTAGGGTTAATACCAACAAGATCTTTATTACTGGTAATTTTTTCTTTCTTCAAAAATGCATTGCTGGTAATAATTTTTTCTTCAAAAATATATTACTGGTAATTATGTGTTGCTGGTAATAATTTTTTCTTCAAAAATCTATTGCTGACAATAATTTTTTACAAATATGTATTACTGGTATTAAAATCTATTTTTACACTTTCATAGTGGTTTCACACCAGTTTAGAAGTTAACTACTTACCCATAGCTGGGACCCTAACAGGTGCTACCACCCCGAGTCAGGGTGGACCTGGGAACACCAGCAATTAAGAGGTGGTTCCACGCTCCTCAAAACCTCCTGATCAGAGGCCTTGCTGTTGGACGTAGTTCATCGTCTTACCCAGGACGCGGATGTAGTTTATCGTCTTACCCAGGACGCGGACGTAGGTTATCATCATACCCAGGACAGGAGTCCATTATTACATTTACCATGAAAGTATTTATTGAAATGACACAGGGAAGTTATATTACTTTTGTTCACCCAATACAAAAATCAAGTGCCACGCAAAGTAGAAACTTAAGGAATAAGGTTCCTGTGAATGAGAGTTCTGTGAATGTTCTGTGGAAGAATCTGTCCGAGTGAAACTTACTCCTTACCATTGGAATATGAAGAGAATGAAAACGTGTCGACTATACATACGTGATCTCTAAGTGTGAAGGTTCGTGGTGCCAGAGATTTTACAAGATGTAGGTAGGGTACATTCGCCTTTCTAGGAAAGAGAAATTTTGAATAAAAAAAAAGATGGCGAAGGACTGCATGCGAAGAATTATATGCTGTAACTTTTAGATTATGAATTTGAGGATACCAACATACTGAGATAGGCTAGGCATTTTTTTTTTCGAGAATAAACTTTTTATTTGACTATTTATGGTGTATGTTGTAACAGTGGCCAGAAATAATCGTGACATAATTCCTGGCTGACTATTCTCGTTGTTTGTTTTTTGTTTTTGTTTTTTTTGTTTGATTTTTTTGTTTTTTCTCAGTCTCGCGTGAATCTCGTATACGGAGGATTATTTTTCATTGGTTGATCACGCTATACTGCACCGATTTAACTGTAAAAGGAGACACGATCTTATTTTCTGCAGGACCTCTGTCTTTCTCTCTTTCTCTCTCTTTCTCTCTCTCTCTCTCTCTCTCTTCGCTCTCTCTCTCTCTCTCTTTCTCGTTCTCTCTCTTTCGCTTTCTCTCGCTCGCTCGCGGTCTTTTTCTCTCTCTCGTTCTCTCTCTCACTTTGCTCTCCCTCTTCGCTCTCTATCTCTAGCTCGCTCTCTCTCACTCTCTTTCTCTCTCTTTTCGCTTTCTCTCTCTTCGATCTCTCTCGCTCGCTTTTTCTCTCTCACTCTCTTTCTCTCTCTCCACTTTCTCTTTCTTCGCTCTCTCTCCCGCTTTCTCTCTCTCACTCTCTTTCTCCCTCTTTTCGCTTTCTCTCTCTTCGCTCTCTCTCAATCTCTTTCTCTCTCTCTTCGCTCTCTCTCTCGCTTTCTCTCTCTCAATCTCTTTCTCTCTCTCTCTTCCTTTCTCCTCTTCCTGTGTCTCTCTCTTGCTAGCTCTCTCTCTCTCTTTTCACTCTCTTTCTCTATTCGCTCTCTCTCTCTTCGCTCTCACTCTCTCTCTCTTCGCTCGCTCTCTCTCTCTCTCTCTTCGCTCGCTCTCTCTCTC
Source organism: Acanthosepion pharaonis (assembly GCA_903632075.3). Classification (NCBI taxonomy): domain Eukaryota; kingdom Metazoa; phylum Mollusca; class Cephalopoda; order Sepiida; family Sepiidae; genus Acanthosepion; species Acanthosepion pharaonis. The sequence continues at coordinate 570,973 of CAHIKZ030003885.1, read as the reverse complement.
GCTCGCTCTCTCTCTCGCTCGCTCGCTCGCTCTCTCTTTCTCGCTCTCTTCGCTCTCTCTCTCTCGCTCGCTTGCTCACTCTTTCTCTCTCTCTTCGCTCTCTCGCTCTCTCTCGTTCGCTCTCTTTCTTTCTCTCTTTCTCTTCGCTCTCTCTCGCTCTCTTTCTTTCTCTCTTTCTCTCTTCGCGCTCTCTCTCTCTCTCTCGTTCTCTCTCTCTTTCACTCTCTTCACTCTCTCTATCTCTCTCTCTCTCTCTCTCCCTCTCTCTCTCTCCCTCCCTCTCTCTCTCTCTCTCTCTCTCTCTCTCTCTCTCGTTATTTCCTTTTGTCATCTTTATTCTTGGTTCTTATTGTCTCTTCAAAAATCACATCACAGTTATTACAACTCTTACAAAGGCCCCTCCCCGCACCCGGTGCACCTTTGCTCGTTTTTCACTGAATATTTCAACCATAAATTCCTTCTCGATTTTTATGACATCTCACGATTTCGGAGGGATTTTAACATTTTTCCCGCCATTTTCGCTTCTATCAAATAAAAAATCTTAGACGATCTCTAGAATCAATAAATAAAATGCAAGTCGACTTCCCCACTTATTCGTTCTTTTACGTTCAACCAACAGGTTCAACTATTCTGCCACATGCAGACACCAACAATCGTCATTGCATTTCCTTTTGCACTAAGTCTACACCAGCATCAAATCCTGACATCCATATCAAAAACATATTTTGCTTTATCTTTTTTTTTCTCTAGAATGCGAATTTTATTCAGCACTTAAGGTTACAGCAGCCAAAAATGCAGTTTATTTCCAGATGCATATAATTTGGGAATCAATTCTGTAATCAATTCTGGAATTAGGTTGTTGTATTATCAGAAATTAATCTCTTAAGACTCACACTCAAGTTATTAAAGAATGACATTCGCAAGAATATTAACTGTATTGGCGTTTTAATCCTCATCTCCATCTTTCCATGAATTAGGGAACGGTATCAGGTTTTGATATTTTCCTTAATTCATTTATAATTTTCATAAAGTACGGCGCCTCGACTACTTTCAACAAAATCTCACTTTCATATTTTACATTCACCCCTTCTCTCTTTACATAAAGTAGGGAGCCTCGATTTATTCTTCGTGGTATAGAGTATTTTAGAAAATGTTTAGATCTATCTATCTATCTATCTATCTATCTATCTATCTATCTACACACACACACACACACACACACACACACACACACACACACATATATATATATATATATATATATATATATATATTGTGTATGTGTATTTTGGCAGCATTTTTTCATTGATGTATGTTTCATTAAGTTTTGTCTATTTATTTTATGTAAATTCTTTGCATATCGTCTGATAAGCTTAATAACATTATCATTAAAATAAGAAAGAAAATCACAATATTGATACATATTTTTAATCCTATCTAAGCTTTCGGCTTACATAAGCCATTATCAAAGATGACTATTACAGTATAATATATTAAACAATACACAGACAAAACAATAATGATAGTCTGTTTTTGTTTACATGGAAAGTTTCCAAGCAACGACAAACTCGTGCATTTGAGACGCCGGAAGCGAAAATCGCACCGCAGCTCATGATTAAATAATAATATTTATGTTGGACACACCACAAACTTGCTTTCAAGATGCTTGACACTACATTCGAATGATAGCTCTAACATTTTTAGGCATTTAAAACAACATGCCCGGTTGCATACACAACTCCGGAAAATACTAAACATTCTTGAAGCTATATACATAAAACAGTTGAAACCTAACCTAAACAAAATAAACTATGAAATCTCCACAAATATCCTTAAATGCCTATAATTTATAACAGAAGCCATTGGTTTATACCAATGGCTTCCCATACTTAATACTTCTCGTTTTCACTCTCGCGTTGTCATGTGTGACATCACGAGGTGCGGTGCGATTCGCACTCAATTTTAATAAGAATTCGTTAGAAACAGAATTTCAAGTCTTGAGGACTTTTATTATTTTTTTTAAGAAGCAAGGCATTATTGCAATGATAACGCATAGATTTTAAACTCAGTAAGAAGAATCATCAGTTCTAGGAAGCCCATCACCAAGGGGTGGGGAAGTAGCTGCCCCCTCAGAAAATCATTTCCTCTACGAAGCCGGTCCCCGAGGGGAGGGGAGTAGCTGACCCCTCAGAAAATCATTTCCTCTACGAAGCCCGTCAACGAGGGGAGGGGCTAGCTGCCCCCTCAGAAAATCATTTCCTCCTTTTGCTTGTTTTTCTTTCTCACTTATATGCCCCTTTCTCCCCTTAACACCTTTTACAATTTGTACTTAATTATTCCACTCACTTCTTCTTCTTCTTCTCTAGAAGGTAGACATATTTTAATTCTCGAATATGAGCAGTACATTGTAGCCGTGTTTGTAGTGGCCGATCCATCACCATTTCCGTTTCTTGAAGTCAATTTCTTGATTGGGGCTTGTCTGGTCCTGTCCAATGATATTGAGGATTGGCCATTTTAGAGTGAGAGGCGTGTATTCTGTTTCTGTTTAGAATGAGTAATGAACAATCATTTGGACAATGTTTACACACAATATATCCCCCCCCCAAAAAAAAAGAATTCTCTTTTTGGCACACGTGAAAAGCTGAAGAGAAATATATTGTCAGTCATTTTAATGAAACCTGTTTAAAGAGGAAACGCTGCCGAAACACACAACCATAGCTGTTATATTACATGCTAGTGCGTACGCATGCGTTAACACGTTGCTTTTTGTTTCAGGCACATCAGAAAATGATGCAACACCATCACAACTGGGAAAAACGATTTGAATTCTTTTCTTGCTTTTCATCCTCATCCTCCTTTTCATTTTCTTCTTTTCTCTTTTGTGTCTTTCATTATTAACACTTTTACGAAATAGAAAAAAAAAGAGCGGCCTTTTACAGCCATTAGTGCGAAAAATAATCCACTGGCGCGAAGTAGCTTAGAAGGTAGACAGGGAGATATGTACAGCTAAGAAAGAAAGAAAGAAAGAAAGAAAGAAAGAAAGAAAGAAAATTGAAAACTGAGAAAGAAAAAAGACAGAAAGAAAAAAGAAAGAAAGAAAAAAGAAAGAAAGAAAGAAAGAAAGAAAGAAAGTTGGAAAATGAGAAAGAAAGAAAGAAAGAAAGAAAGAAAGAAAGAAAGAAAGAAAGAAAGAAAGAAAATTGAAAACTGAGAAAGAAAAAAGAAAAAAAAGAAAAAAGAAAGTTGAAAACTGAGAAAGAAAAAAGTTGGAAACCTAGAAAGAAAGAAAGAAAGAAAGAAAGAAAGAAAGAAAGAAAGAAAGAAAGAAAGAAAGTTGGTTGAAAAGAAAGAATGAAAAATGTGGAAACCTAAAAAGAAAGAAAGAAAGAAAGAAAAGAAAGCAAGCAAGTTGTTTTAAAAAAAAAAAGAAAAAAGTTGGAAACCTAGAAAGAAAGAAAGAAAGAAAGAAAGAAAGAAAGAAAGAAAGAAAGAAAGAAAATTTGGAAAACTAGAAATGAAAAAAAAAGAGAGTTAAAAACTGCGAAAAAAAAGGAAGTTGGAAACCGAGAAAGAAAGAAAAACTTTTGGAAAACTAAAAAGAAACAAACAAACAAACAAACAAATGAAAAACAGATAAATTAACAGATAGATTAAACTGAAAACTCTTAAACGTTAGGAGATTGGTTTGCCTTTGAGCGTACAAGTGTACTCAAACTGGCTGCCTTGAAAATGAACCTTCACAGTTTCTTTCACAATTTATTTTATGATGTTTATTCTCTGAGGTCCGAATGGAGACCCTCCCATTTGTAAGACTGAAGCAATACAATCTTCCTCCGAATCACTTTTTTCATAATATTTTGGGCTTTGGGGCGCACTAAACTAAATGCAAATATAAAAAAAAATAAGATCTTGAATTCTGATTTTACAGGAAGGGATCTTTTCCTATTCGTAAGACTGATGCCACACAATCTTCCATCGAGTCCCAATTTTCCTAATATTTTTTGGCTTTTGGGCGCATTAAACTAAATGCTAATATAAGCTTTTATCAAGTAAAACATATAAAACATCTCCTTTTGGTACAATAGATCCGCGTTAATTTAATATGAAGCTCCAAGCGTTGTATTTCCATCGAGAGAAATGCGAGCAAGCATATATATATATATATATATATATATATATATATATATATATATATATTCCATGAATTACCCTGTGTCATAGGAATATCATACACTTCTTTCGGCAATGATTTTCATGCAGTTTTTCCTTACATGGTGACATCCTGTTTCTTCCTTTGCTCAGTGAATCAATACACTTTCATAAACGGAGTTGACACAAATATGTTATTTTTGAACAGGCGAATAACTGAGATAAATATGTGTTAAAAGCTGCGCGTATATATGTCGATGGTTTGATGCTTCGTAATTTTCACCTGCTGTCGATAAGCCTTTGATGTTCACGAAGTCGGGAATTTAAAAACACCTCGTCGTCTTAAAACAACTTTTGTTTCGTTTCTTGGTTGATAGCTTTTTATAGCAGCTTACTTGATTTGATAGATAGATAGATAGATAGATAGATAGATAGATGCCAGATAAAAAGAAAAGAAAAAATCTATTTAGGTAGATATCAGTTTTTGCATATAGGATATATATATATATATATATATATATATATATATAGAGAGAGAGAGAGAGAGAGAGAGAAGACAGACAGAGAGAAGAATAGAAAATAACAAAAGAAATAAATAAAAGAAGATCCTCCTGAGATAGAAACCAGTGTTTGCACCAAGGATAGAAATAGATAGATAGAAAAAAGAAAGAAAGAAAGAAAAAAATCTATTTAAAAGAAAAAGAAGATATCAGTTTTTTTGCATATATATATATATATATATATATATATATATATATATATATATATATATATATATATATATATATATATATATATATAGAGAGATAGAAAATAGAAAAATGAGAGAGAGAGATAGATAGATAGACAGACAGACAGACAGACAGATAGAAAGAAAGAGATGAAAATAACAAAGAAATAAATATCAAAAAGTATATATATATATATATATATACACACACACTCCATATATATATATATATATAGGGAGATAGAAAATAGAAAATGAGATAAAGGAAATTCTGCTGTGTTTGCACATAAGGATAGATAGATAGATAGATAGAAATAGAAATAGAAAGAAAAGATAAAAAGAAAGAAAAGAATGAAAGGAAGAAAGAAAATGAAAATGTAAAAGAAAAAAAAAAGAATCCAACTTAGATATCAGTTTTGCATATATATATATATATATATATATATATATATATATATATATATATATATATATATTGAGAGATAGAAAAACATAAAGGAAGTATTCTGTTTGACACACACACACACATCACACATACACATATATATATATATAGATAGGAGAAACTGATGGAAAGAAAATAAAAAAAGAAAAAAAAAATCTATTTAGGTAATATAAATATGGATATATTCTATATTATATATTATATACCAATCTTTATATATATATAGAGAGAGAGAGAGAGAGAGAGAGAGAGAGAGAGAGAGAGACAGACAGATAGATAGATAGATAGAAAATAACTAGATAAATAAAAGATATCCTCCTGAGATAGAAACCAGGCACGCTAAAATAGATAGATAGATAGAAAGGAAAGAAAGAATGAATGAAAGAAAGAAACTGTAAAAGAAAAAAGAATCCTACTTAGATATCAGTTTTTTCTATATATATATATATATATATATATATATATATATATACACACACACACACACACACACACACATACATACATATATATATATATATATATATATATATATATATATATATATATAGATAGGATAGAGAGATAGATACAGGCACGATAGAAAATAGAAAATGAAGAAATAAAGGAAGTATTCTACTGAGATAGATACCAATCTTTGCATATAGGG
>CAHIKZ030003885.1:552500-560000 GCA_903632075.3 Acanthosepion pharaonis | reverse complement strand
AATATTCGAAGAGCCACAAGTAATAGAAAATGGAGAGTCTTGATCGCTCACGTTCTGAAGGGCAATAGATCAAAATAATATATATATATATATATATATATATATATATATATATATATATATATATATATGTATGTATGTGTGTGTGTGTGTGTGTGGAGGGTGTGGAGGGGTTGGTTGGTTGGGTGTGCGAGTATTTGTACCTTCATAAATATTAGTCATAAATCCTGCGCATGCGTATGCAAAAGAAAATTAAATATGTTAAGACAAATAATCTTATATTATTGGGGTGTAATTTATTTCATAACAATGTCTGGGTGGAACTTCAAACAAACCGTACCAAAAAAATCTTTACCCATCATGATTGGAGAGAAGAATAATTTAATATTTAATTCTTCCTTAGCAAGAAATCAGTTTTGCAGAACGATTCATTTGCTTGACTAAATTCGAAATATTTGTCATCCTCTTTTCCGCGATGAAATTTATAAAATTTACAATACGCTTTTTGAAATTCCTACTTGAAAATATTTCAGTCAAGACTTAACTTTATTTTATATTTTACCTTTTAATTTATCATGATGTCCAGCAGGGTCGGGAGTGAGGATTGAATTGGGTACGCTTTGTTGAACAACATCAAAGTCTAAAGAAATAAAAACATAAAATCCAACGCAACGTATAGAATAAGTTGCCTTTTGTTTACTTGTTTCTATTATTATTATTATTATTATTATTATTATTATTATTATTTTTTGCATGGCATTGATCGTGGTTGGTTAATTTTTATCATTTTGTAAAGGACACGGTGCGTGAAATAACAGGTTTCATGCAAAATGTGATGAGATTTATTTTTGAAAGATTGTTAAACGTAGGCGTTAGAATTGAGTCGCTTCAAGAAGGTCAGGCGGGAAGAAATGTAAGGTTGAGTCAAGAAAGAAAGAAAGAAAGAAAGAAAGAAAGAAAGTAAAGAAACTGTAAAAAAAAGAGAAGAAACAAACAACGAAGCAAAGAAATCAAGAAATATAAAACTAACAGACTTCAAAAGAAAGAAACGAAAAAAGAAAGAAAGAAAGCAAGAAAGAAAAAATTCTAAATTAAAGAATGAAATAAAAAAGAAAGGAAGAAAAGATATAAAAGATAAAATATGTTAAGAAAGAAAGAAAGAAAGAAATTCATTATAGACAAGAGAGACTATTAAGAAGGAAAGAAATAAGTAAACAAATTGATTATAATGACAGAGACTGCGAAGAAAGATATTGATTATAAAAGAGAGAAAGAAAGAAATTGATTACACAAAGTAAAAAAAAAGTAAATGAAACGATAAACTAAACAAACAAAATAAATATAAATATTAAAAAAAAAAAAACATGCTACCCGCTTCAATCATTTTATCATTTTCTTGGCGAAAAAAACAAAATATTTGCATACCATAAATTCAATATGTAAGCAGAGGAACTTTTGCTCCATCAGTCTTTGCAAAGATTCACTTGTGTTCTTATTCCTCCATACACTCCTTCTTATTTGTTTGTTAGCATCAATACGTTTACTGTTTCTTTGATATTATTGATTACTAATATATATCAACAAATATCGCTTTCTATATGTGAGTGTGTGTGTGCTTGTAAGATGTTTAATAGTATCCGTAACAAAAGTAAAAATAATATGACAAAGTAGAAAATTTATTAACGACGCGTTTCGCCGGAAAGTAAATATTTTCTTTGTCTTAATCCGGTTAGAATGAAAGAAAAACAAACGTGTGTGTGAGGAAAATGCCTCGGGATCTTTGAGAAGGAACCAAAATTCATAATAAATTACCTTAGCTCAATACGTCCGGGGTGTTTGTTCGTTTGTTTTATCTATATTTATACTAGAGCTGCTTGGTATTGTTGGATTTTAAATCAGGGATTTTTTTATATACACACACACACACACACACACACACACACGCGCGCGCACATCCACACACACATATATATATGTATATATATGTGTGTGGGTGTGCTATGGAACAGAGCTTATTTTAACTCAATTTAATTTAAATAATTTAAACAATTATATTGAAGTTTTCGGCTCTTGTTTTGAAACATGGGACTTCTTATGTCGCGATTTGGAATCATATTTTTAAATAAATAATTATATTTATGCTCTACTTTTGTATCGAGCACTATTTTTTTAAAATAATAACTAAAATACTAAGGGACTTTGGATTATTTACCTAACCAGTTCCTTCCTATTTTCTATATATTTTCACATATTATATATATATATATATATACTAGGGTAACAGTGCCGTCAAAAATAATGTTAATTGTTAAAGATTTAATAGTAAGAAGCAATGAAACAAAAGTCTGTAAAAAATGTATTGAGAATTAATAAAGAGAAAATAAAGATTTCACAACTAAAATAAATACAAATGAACAGTTTCATTAATTCTTTCCCTTTATATCATTGAAATAATCCTCGTATTATATAAATCGCTTTTTGCTCAATATCTTTTCATGTTAGAAATGTTATGCATTTAATATAACATTGAAATGAAAATATCTGTCAGAAGTAAAAGATTAGCAACGGAACGACAAACACTGCGACAACAAAGTCTATTTCAAGACCAAGTTAAAGCAAGACGATCACTTAAAAGACAAAAAGTATCTGAGTACCTCACATGTAAGGCTTGAACAAATAAGACTGCAATCTAAGAATCATAGGCGTAAAGGAACTGATTAATTAATTTAATCTAAATAATATGATTGCTAACTCACGCGTTGGTAGATATTTACCGAGCTCAACTTATTCTGACTGTTGGGCGCCAGTGTTTCAAATGAAGGGCTACTGGCTTTTCCCTTGTCTCAAACACCGAAAACTGCAACCGGTAAAAAAAAAAAACTACAACCATTTTCGCCACAACACCAGGCTTAAAATATGTGTTTATATATATTTACTATAAGTATTTTCGCCTAACAAAATAAACACTTTTTTTTATTCTCCAAGTTAGGATCGAGCACATACTAGGTTGAGACAAAATTATTTCAAGCTTGAAACAAATTACATACGAAAAGCATTTATCCATTAAAATAAATCACATCATATTCTATTGCCTGTTGTCAATCCGGGTAATTTACAGAAAATTTCGAACTGAACCTAATGAAGACTGGTGGGCACAATGGTCGAAACGTTGTGATAGTAATAACATTGATGAAGACAATAGTCCGGAAGTAAATATTGTAAATAAGATATGTTTAGATATCAAGAATTCATTTAAATGAGTTTTCTTAAATTTCTCCAACAAGATCTGTTTGCTTTGATAGTGGCTTTGTTTCCTTGCTTAGAATAACAGTGTGGCACCATTTACCAAGGCAAAAAGAAAAGAAAGGAAAGAAAAAAAGAAAAGAAAGGAAAAGAGAGACGAGACCCAAAGCGTGGATGATAAGTAGGACACCCACGGCTATAGATAAAGAATATTTTGATAAGTAACAAATGGCGAAGAGTGTCATTACAATGGCAGGGAAATTCTGAGTGGATAAAGGAATCGGGTGTGTTCTGGCGACGGACTGGTGTTATCGGGGATACATAAACAAACAGCTAATGAGGGAAAGCATCTGATTAAGTAAACCACAGACCGACTAGCCAAAGAAAAATCCAATTGAAAATGTTATTTTGATAATTGACATAAAACAGGTGAACTACAGGGCTTTGGATAGATATGAAAAATTAATTGTGTCAAAGCCGCACACGAGGTGGCGACTGACCGTTTTCTTTCGACAGAACAACTTTAGCCTGCGATAATAAAACTATGTTATCAGAAATGTGCACCAAAGAATGAATGGAACCATGGAAATGTTTTTTTTTTTCCGAGGCGACGGACGATTGTGTTGTGTCAAATAGACCACCCATTCTGATAATTAGCGATAAGATGACTGACGAAGACCAGGTGAGAACAAGAGTTACGACCACCACCGATCGCATTGTTCTAATTGCGGCCAGAGAAAATGAGAGCTGCGATTAAAAGAAAAAAAAAAAAAAAGAAAAGATAATTTTTTTATTAAGCAAGATATTTTTTTTCCTGAAACAAAGCCCGCGGAATCGTACACTCTCGACTAGACATCATTGGTCGAGTGGTGATCACGTGACGCAAGGAGGAAGCTGTCACCGCCCATTTAGAGGATGGGTATGAGAGGTTGCTACGAAGAGGTGGGGAGGGCAGTTCACGCCCCTCTGAAGTATGGTGAGAATGTGGGAGTAAGAGAGGGCTCCCAAAAATGGAAAGAAGTGGAAAATTCCTAAACAAAAATAAGAGAAGTGGATAGATATTTAGAATTATCGAGGAACCCCCGGCGCCGACAAACCCACCCCGGTTTTGGTCGGCGTCCATATAAGCAAGGCCGCAGCGAGCAGAAATCAGTTTAGTTCAGTTCGAGTTTTAGTTCGAGTTCGAGTTCCAGAGACAGTTCCAGCAGAGAGTTCCAGCCTCGCACCGGCTGACCAAGATTCGCGCAAATTCCGGACTCCTCTTCAATCCAAGAACAATTATTTTGAAGAGCGACTTAGATCCAAACCACCAAAATAAGTTTTTTAGACTTTCGCCCGAAGACACACCGAAAAACCAATTTCTTAAAGAGCAAACAACTTGAAGTGTTAAAACTCGCCTAACGGAAAACAACGTGTCACAATCCATAGAACGGGACGGGAGATAGACGCAGTCCTATGTATCCAACAACTAGACATAAAGTTTGTTATCCTTTTTTTTGATACCTTGAATTTTTGAGTTATCATTTTATTTTCTTTTATGCATATTTGTGCGGTGTCACCCCCGTTTGAGCCCGATTTGCATTACGGCCCCAACTACTGATTGATCTCGTCTGCCTAAGATCAATTCACAACGTGGGTAGGCAGACTGGAGATCAATGCAGTTACTTTGGTAACCAGGCGTTGGAAGCGAGTTGGGAACGACGAGGCTGATATCGAATCTAACCAGATTCCCATCCGAATCACCAAAAGGTTAGAACGTCACATTTGGGTGCCGCGACCAATACCAAGCCAGTTGGTCGTCACAGGACGAGACAACACGACTGACGCGACAGGTGGACGTCACGTTTGGAGCGGCGACACCTGAACGAAGCAGCGAGGAGCGAGCGAAGGCTGTGTTTAGAGACGTCACAACAGGATAAAAAAAATATTGTATTTTTCCGAAATCAAAATTATGGATTGTTTTTTATCCTTTGATCCTAAGCAAGGCAACAAAGCCACTAACACACAGGGAATTAAAGAATTTGAAATAATAAAAGAAAACATTAAGCAGAAAGAAACATAAAAGAACAGAAATTAAGAAGACAACGAATGACATTGTATTTAAATTTTTGAAGATCCAACTTTACTGTTTCTTAGATTGCCGGAAGTGAGTTCCACAAGCGAGTAGTGCGAGAAAAGAAACACCACAGAACTTATGCTTACATCTAACCATTTCAACTGTAGAATAATTAAACTTTGCTGTCAATCTCCTACTGCGCATACATTCCTGTAAGCGATCTGGGATTGCAAAGGAAATATTTGTCGCAGATTACTTCCACAACGCAGAGAACAAATCACTGTAAGTTCACACTCGAACATCGGTGGCAGAATAAAATGCCGAAAACTCGATTCGCAGGTACTATCTCACAAGTCACAATGCACGTAACCAGTCAGAAAATAACTCACTCTCCGACAAACGTGGTAGCCAAAAAATACCCCAATTTTATTTTCTCTTTTGCTTTTATCGGCCGAGCATTTTTTTTCATTCGTCGACAACTGGGAGAGGACGCTCACTTTTTGCATATCAAAATACTTTTCTAGCGACTGACTTGTTTCTAAAATAATCCGTCTTCAGAATGTCATGCAGAATACGTGCCTTTTTTTTTTTTTTTTTTTTTTTTGCTAAGTAATTTTCTTTTTCGCCACATTTTCAGTCGTAGGATAGACGCGACGCGGTGTTGCTTGGTTTCGCTTTCTTCGCTATAATTCATAAAATCTAGGTACCATACATGAGATATCATTGGAACAATTACTATAAAAGTATTTATAAATAAATAAAAAAGGCCAATGGAAGCTATATTAAAAAGGTAGGGAAGTGACTGAATCCGAGATGCCAGGTCAGGACCTATAACATTTCAGAATCTTCTTTGAATTTTATTAGGGATCTCTAAATATATAGCAGGAACACCAGACCATATGTGATAACAGAAATTATAATCATAAACGAATGGTTGACTTGCAATTATGTAAGATAGATTCGGGCGAGAAAAAAAATGTCTAGCACCACACAATGAACCAACTTTCCTAGCAGCAGATCTTGCAATCGATTGGATATAATTTTTCCACTTCATATCAGCGGAAAACGTAAACCCGAGAAGTGTGTCACTTTCATGGAGGTTAGCATCAGCCATACTTATGGAATTTAGAATAGTCTCTCTCTCTCTCTCTCTCTCTCTCTCTCTCTCTCTCTCTCTCTCTCTCTCTCTCTCTCTCTCTCTCTCTCTGACGATTAATAGTGAGCAGTTTCGTTTTGGATACGTTAAAATTAACAATTCCCTGTTGCATTTAACAACAGTATGTAGGCCATTTTTAGATCACATGACAATTTGACTTTCTCGAACTGATTAAACTTACTATTAAGACAGACCTAAATGGTTTTGCTATCAGCATAGATGCTGAGTTGAGAAGTGATTCCACCAGAAAAGTCGTTGATGAAAATAAGGAACAATGTAGATCCAAGGGTAGAGCCGTGACGCCTGCATTAATGCAAAATGATCTAGAAGAGTGGCCGTTCAAGACAAATTTCATTTCACGATTTAATAAAAAGACTAAATCAGTTCAAAAACTCGTCCAGAAATACCATAATCTTTCAACTTGTGAAAGAGACCAGCATTCCAAAACCTTATTAAATGTCTTCGAGATATCCAAAGAAACAGTTCGAGCTTCACCATTTCTATTTAAAGCTTTATAGATTCTTTCAGAAATAATCGTTAATACATCAGACCTAGATAAGCGAAAGGCATATTGTTAATCTGAAAAAAACCCCCAGCGAAGTGAGATGCTTAGCCAATTCAAAGAAGACTAGAACCTCGAGTAATTTGCCAAAAAAGATGTAGAAGTCTAATAGGTCGATAGATGGAAGGATTAGGTGGTTCGTCTGTGTTCTTAAAACCTGAAACTACAGAAGACAAGTAGGAAAGCAGGAAGCAAATCTACAATGAATTTAGAGAGGATACGAGCCAGTTAAGGAGCACATTTCTTAAGTACCATTAAAGGAATACCATCAAGTCCACATGCTTTGAGGGATCGAGTTTAGGATCCATGAGCGGAGTTATATGCATATCACTCAACAAGGATTTAGTTTCATGTGGAAAATCAGCAAAAAATACCCCAGATGAGCCAAGAGTAAAATTTGAAGAAAATTTATGGGCCAGACATAAGACGTTAACAACTCAAATCGAGTGAAAAGAGGAGGGGATAAAATACATACTTTTTTAA
>CAHIKZ030003885.1:530000-547500 GCA_903632075.3 Acanthosepion pharaonis | reverse complement strand
TACCTGAGTCTAGAATCTCATTGTTAATAATGAAACAGATCTGCTTCGCTTTTCAAAAGGTGTGGAAACAATGTTGATATAATCACTCGAGTAGACGTAGATAGCAACGATATACGACCCAAGATTCGGCACCAAATATAGTAATGATAACGGTAATATTAACCGTTTCCCTCCAAGGAAAAATAGGTTTCTCAAGTTCAGTAGTTGTTATCGCTCTTTCCAGTATTGATGGGGATTTCCTTCCTAACCTTTTATTTGAAGTAGTGTATAATATCAGCATATTGATTATATCATTATTTTCTCTTCGAGTTACATGTGCTAGTCATTTTATTTCTTCCCGCTGTTGGTAGTCCTCAAGTAATGTGGTTTGGTACAGTTCTTTGCATGTGATTTTGTAGCGCCAGACAACAATATTCAAATAAGTATAGGCTTTGCTAAGACCCACAGGTTTCACTCGCTCAAAGCCATTTTAACCATTGATCTTAAAAAGCGGTGCGCATGCGCAGATGAAATGGGTGCTCATTTATTTATATCCATAAATCATATAAGTATAAAAAATGGATGTCTACTTAAATACGTGTAACCACTAAAATGACGTTTATATTAATAAGAAATATATATAGATATAGATATAAAGTTTGTCACTTAGCTTATTCATGTTACCTTCAACATCCCAACTTCAGAGATTCATAGCTGGGCGCTTCAGCAATCACTCCATCCACTTATTGTGAAAAGTAAATAAACAATAGTCAACAAAAGAGCTTACGTTGGTTTTCAGTATATATATATATATATATATATATATATATATATATATATATATAATTTTTTTTCATTAATGCATGTTTCATTAAATAAAACATAAAATTTACATAAAACAGTTGAAATATATATATATATATATATATATATATATATATATATATATATATAGGCAGCAATTTTTCATTAATGTATGATTCATTAAATAAAATATAAAATATACATAAAACGGTTGAAACCTAACCTGAACAAAATAAACTACGAAATCTCCACAAATATTCTTAAATGTCTATAATTGATAACAGAAGCCATTGGTTTATACCAACGGCTTTCCCATACTTAATACTTCTCCTTTTGAATACTTCGCGTGGTCATGTGTGACGTCACAACCTGCGACGCGATTTTCGCTTCCGCCTCTCGTATACACGAGTTAGTCGCTGCTTTGAAATTTTTCATTATTGTTTTTTCGGTGTATTGGTTGATATATTGAAAAGTAATTGACATCTCTGATAATGGCTTATGTAAGCCGAAAGCGTAGATTGGATTTAAACATGTATCGATATGGTGATTTCCTTTCGTCTTTCATTGATAATGTTATTAAGCTTATCAGACAATATGAAAGGAACTTACTTAAAATAGATAGACAAAACCTGTCTATATTATTTAATTAAACATACATTAATATATATATATATATATGTGTGTGTGTGTGTGTGTGTGTGTGTGTGTGTGTGTGTGTGTGTGTGTGTGTGTGTGTGTGTGTAAGAGGCATGATGGTATAATTGGATTGAAGAATCGGTGAGCCGAGTTCAAATTCCAGTAGAATCCATTGCATTCCCTTACGTGATAAGACTCTTAGGAAAGGTACGAATACTCTTCTTCTCCCTCCCACATTAGCTAAGGATAAATAGCATGACAGAGTGGGTTCTATAGCCTTGGATGGCAACTTTTCTAGGAAAATGACAACTCTGAATTCAAAACCTGCGGAGGGTCGTTTGGGAACCTTGTGTCGGACGAGAACCAGGTCTCTGTATTCGACTCCTCAAAAAGTGTGGTTGCTTCTACATAAAGCCTTCATCACTATAATCAAATGATTTGTGCTCGTGGTCTGGTTGTAAGCTTCTAGGAACTGAGTTGCTTGACCTTCATACGTCAAAATCGACGAGAGAGTCCAGTAGTATACCGGATGTAACATCAAAATTGTCCAAATCGTGTAACAGCAAAATTGTTACATTAAGTTCTAAACCGTTATATCTTAGAAATGATTAAAGATATATTAATGGAATTCTCCGATGTTTTTATAACACTATTGGACTCTACTCTGAGCAATAAGAATGTACTCTAAGATTAACAAAAGTACCCCGATGAAATCGACCATGAACGAAAATGACATGTTCATTTTTATTAATCATAGATAAAGTTTGGAAGCTCATGAAGTATTGAAATAATGTTCATATATATATATATATATATATATATAATATATATATATATATATATATACTATATATATATATATATATATATATATATATATATATATATATATATATATATATATATTATTTCAGAGTCAGTTTCAACTTATTCAACATAATTTTCGCCCACTCTAGCCTAACTTCCTGTTCTGGAGTAATACAGTGCCTCTTAGATTTCACGCACGATTTCATTTTCAAGTTCTGTCACTGTTCTTTGCACTGTCATATCTGAAACTCCTCTCTCACATACCAAACGTCATATGAATTGAGTTGAATCTTTTCTAATTGATCTCCTTAGCTGTGAGTTGAAATGATGATCCCTCTTCCTGTTGTGACCTTCTGGTCCTGTTTTCCTCTCTAATGTTTCTTCTTTTTTAAACTTATTTATCGTTGTCTTGACGATTCTTGAATGGACTTTGAAGATAGAAGCAATAGTCTGAATGCTGGTACCATTACTGAAGGCCTGAATAATCTTTTTCCTCCCACCATTGCTCAATTGGAAAGACAGTGGGTATGATACAAAACAATTTTAAACTTCTCTATTTTAGTTGAATAACTCAAATGTTTTTTCCGTGGTTCTTAAAGTACTTGAGAAATAGTGTCAAGATGGCTATCAAAACCTGGAAAAAAGAAGAAACTCAATTAGTTTAGTAGATTTTTTAGTAATTAAACATTTATTGAGATGGATAATTATGCGGTAACACGATTTGGACAATTTTGCTTTTACACCCGGTATATATATATATATATATATATATATATATATATATATATATATATATATATATAAACAGACAGACAGACAGACAGACAGACAGAGGCTAATACAAGGCTCATCATTCGCTAATTCACACTTTCTTTTTTTATTTATTTCATCTTCGTTTTCTTTCTTTCTTTCTTTGTCTTTCACTTTTTGTTTCTTTTCTTTCTTTCTTTGTCTTTCACTTTTTGTTTCTTTTCTTTCTTTCTTTGTCTTTCACTTTTGTTTCTTTTCTTTCTTTGTCTTTCACTTTTTGTTTCTTTTCTTTCTTTCTTTGTCTTTCACTTTTTGTTTCTTTTCTTTCTTTCTTTGTCTTTCACTTTTTGTTTCTTTTCTTTCTTTGTCTTTCACTTTTTGTTTCTTTTCTTTCTTTCTTTGTCTTTCACTTTTTGTTTCTTTTTTTTTCTTTGTCTTTCACTTTTTGTTTCTTTTCTTTCTTTAACATTTTCTCCCGTACTATATATTTTTCTATCTTTCACTCTAGTCTTCGCTTCCTTCTCTTTCTTTCTGCTTTCTTTCTTTCTTTCTTTCTTTCTTCTTTCTCTCTTTCATTTATACCGATCTTATCACATCGTACTAAGTCGAACCAAATTCATCGCAGCACGATAAAATGTTACTTTTTACTTTTTCTGGACGGCATCAGCAAATTTTATAATAGTTCTATTTTTTCTTTAGCGTTTGTTGTGGCTTTTTATGTTAATCTCCAGTATGGCCAAAATATTAGAATCGAAGGAGTTGAACAAAAATGACTGGCTTAGTTTGACTGCTGATCTTCTGAGAAATATTGCACCAGCAGTGAATACACCATAAACATTGTCTTTTTGTTATGTCTCCTAAACCCTGTGCACTTGGAAGTGTTGTTATCGTTATCAGGCTTGTCGCGCTAGCTCAATTACGATTGAGTAGTGAGTTCGATCCCCATTGAGTTCTTCATACTTTCGACCTTGTGCCACTTCTAAGCTACGCTTCAAAAAGAGCATAATGAGGAAAAAAATGACTTGAAAATGACTTGAAAAACTTGATACTTACGGAACAAAATTGAAAGTAAGAGAAACAAAGGAAAACAGTCTAGAGAGCTTGAGTAAATGGATGGCGGGAACAGGATTAAGTACAGATAAGAAAAAGTCATAATGTATTAAATGCTACAGAAGGGAAAGGAAATGTGGAGAGCCATGATCGTTAATCGGATCACATAATAATAAAGCAATGATTTTCAGAAACCACCATCATCTGAAAGAAATTTTCTTACCTATCCTAAAAAATGTTGTCAATTTGAACATACCAAACCTGCAGTTTGGGGCCAGTGGCATCCACATTATTCGGTCCCTGTCGAGAAACAAGATGACAACTAGTGATTAGCATTAATCCATAACAGAAATAAACTCAACAATATGAAATGTTGCAATGAAAGTAAGAGATACAGACAATTCATTTTTGCCTTGAGGGAAATTATTTCTGCTGTGGATTGTCGATTCTAATCTTGAAGTTGAGGCTAATAATGTAAAATATATCAGTTTCCAGAAAGAAGTCTAAAAGTTGGACAGTATCAAGAACTCTCAACATAACTTTCAAGCGCCAAGCCATTGTGTTTTTGGACAAGAATATTATATTGTGGAAACCAAGAATTTATCGAATGAGAACAATTATTCCAAGTATGCAGACAACCAGTTCCAAAGAATGTAAACGCTAATGCGGTAGGTGATGCAAGAATTCACGTCAAGCGAATATTTTGCCATCATCATTTTAAGACTCTGATAGAAATATTAGAGAGAGTTATAATGATGCCATGGCAATGGTTAGAAAAATTTGGTTAACCGGAATTATTTAGCAATCTGCCATGAAGTGGAGAAAAGAATAAGCTCAATCCAGGAAAATACACTTCAGACAGACTCAATATTAAGGAAAGAGTATTTAATTTATAACGTTACCGAAGAACATCTTAAAGATAAATATATTTGGTAATATTCTTGCACAGTTTTATCGAATTTCAGAAGTATTCATTAGATTGATTCTTTTTCTACGGTTTATCAACCCTTTGCAGGTTATTTAAAGCCATAAAATATCATATATTAGATTGTAAGAATTTTTTAAATAATAAGGATTTAGCGTTATACGTCTTACTAATTAACCCATAGCTGGGGGAGAAGAGGTGGATTCATACGTTTCCAAAGGCAAGGCCAGTGCGTATTACCTCCGAACACCCCCAGCGGAGGGGCAAAACTGATTGGGGCTCCGGGCAGTACTTTGTGACGCTCGCTATCTTATCAACATATGTTTTTTTTTTCTATCTACATTTATATACAGCTATTAAAGGATAAAAAAAATTTCGCGGATTTTGACGTCATTCTGAGTCTTTTTTTGTCTAAAAAACACCCGCTAAAATTCACTACTTTTATCCATACTATTGAATGTGTTTTAATCTTTTCACTTTTTAACAAGAAAAATCTCAAGATGATGTTAAAAAATGCCGCAAAGCATTCTTAATTTATTTAAAATGGAATGATCTATAATGACACGTCTTTAATTTTAGTCTAATTTGTATTTACATACATTGTATCTATTTTCAATTTTTCTAGTTGAATTTTTCACCTATATTGAAGATGATGCTTTGTTGTACATAATTAGGTTACAATAAAATTTATTTCCATTGTTTGGTCTGTGGTCCTCATCTTTTTAGCCATATTCACGACGTTTCGGACGTTGTACGATCCGGCCTTCTTCAGTTGATTAGAATTTTGAACTGAACAATTTATTTCCTCCACCTCAATTTTCCTAGTTGAATTGTACACCCATATTGCATATGATCCATTATTGTACATAATTAAGTTACAATAAAATGTGTATTTTATATGAATGCAACTTTATGAAAATTGAGATGTACTAGAATAGTGGGGGCGTATCATAGATTCGTGGGGATACAAGACCCTTGCACCGGCCCTACCCAATTAAATATGACGAACCCAACTGGAATTGGAACTCGGCTCTCCGATTAACAATTCCGAGCCATTATCCATTACACCACCCGTACATCGAAGCTTACAACTCCTGGTACTCCCTATCAGTTACCCATCTAGGTGCTGACCAACCTCGACGTTGCTTAACTTCGGTGATCGTACGGGAACTGATGTTTCAACATGATAGGGAGGAGTAAGGATTGACACATGAAAAATCAGATGAAACCGACAAAGAAGCTTATTGCGCATTATTATAAACGTTTAGTGGAAAAATTCTATTTAACGTATTCCGTCCCCTAAAAGGACTTCATCAGAATAAAGTAATCTAATTGCTGCATGCATGCTTGGAATAGTTTGACACACTCTAAAAATTCTTGGTTTACACCATGCAATATGCTTGTGCCAAAAATAGAATGACATGCAACCGATGTATAGTGCAGGATTGGCGCTTGACTACCATGTTGGTTCACGAGAAACCACTCTGAGTGTTCTTCACACTGCTCAAATTTGTTTTTACGGCTTATCAACCTTTCGTGGGTTATTTAATATATTTTGGATTCCATTTCTTTTTTGTTTTCGAATGAACATTTTAATAACAATGATTTTTCCATATACAAGCCCTACTATTTAACCCATAGCTGAGGGAAGAAATTCTTACCTTTCCCAGGAGTTCTTGCGCGTAGGTTAACGTAACTCGACTGGACAAAAGTAATGTTCTTATTTATGGAATTCTATATATGTACGTTGGTTGTAATGATGTACTGAGGGCAAACGCTTGAAGTGTATCAAAGCTAAATTTAAAATTTAAAATGTCTGTCCAAGGAAATCTGTGAGAATTTTCATGTGCATTTCTAGTATTTATTCTAAACAAATAAACGGCAAATTCTGTTTGTTTGTCCATGTGTCTGAACCCCACGTCTAACTCGGGTCACACTTGCTCTACATAGACTCATTATATCTTTTTAGAATCAGGACGATTCCAGGATTAAAAATCTGCCCTTCATCTGCTCTATAAACATCCAGAGGTTATGTGACGGGAGGTTTTAATGTTCCCATATTTTGTGATTTGAAGAACTCAACTCAATTGAATTTCCATGGAGTTTATATTTTGAAGAACTCAACTTTCGGCCTGAATTGGAATTTCGGCCGATAGCAGACTTTCGGCCCAAATTGGTCTTTTGGCAGAAATTGGACTTATAGCCTAAATCAGAGTCAAAGTGAGTTTTTGAAGTTCCATGTAGTGAACTGAAGAATTCAAAGTCATTTCTTCAAAATTATTATTGCTGTTTTCTAAGCTGGACCACAGGTTCCTTTAGTTTGGGCCCAATTCGTCCTCTGCATGACCTAACTTAAAAGTCCGTACTTTTAAGATAGTTACCAAAAAAAAAGATTGTCATTGCCAGAACTACTATGATGCTTTTTCACGTAGTCGTCATCGAAACTGATTTACTTGTTCTTTCGGGTACAAGCACATAAATATCCTTGATGTGGGAGGCATCAAACGATTGGAACCACCCTTGTACGTTTGCAACAACAGCGTCCTTTGTGTTCAACAGCTTTCAGGGTAAGTTTCATTTTAGCGAGTCGAAGCAAGACAGATGTAAAGAGGCGCGGTAAAACACCCCAATCATATCACTGGAGCCATATATCCGTCAGGTTGACGTTTGTAGCGTTGTCGGGCATCAGGATGACATCCTTATGCTAACATCCAAGTCTTTTCCGACGAACGGCTACCCACAGTCTACCGTGTGCATCATAATACCGGACTGCGTTAAATGTATGACCATTAATTATGAAGTCCACAAGCAGCATACTTTTTATATCCCAAGACACAGCTGCCAATAATTTCTTCGTTGAAATTTTTGTCCAATGGTCAGAATACAGCGGCCTCTCTTTTGGGGGGTTGGACGGGCCCTAATGTTTAGTTTACTTTGTGTTCATGTTTAGTTTATTATTGGGTTCATCTCCCTTCTCTCTCATTCTTCATCTTTAGAATATTTATATGTAATTATTTATTATCATTAAATTTTTATGGATGGGTCGCGTTTTGTAGGTTCCCCTTGAGAAGATGTGGTATTATGGTGTATGGAGGATTGAACGGTGACGGACGAGTTTTTGTGCTAAATAGGCAAATTTTAACGAGCGAATGGGTCGTGAATCGGATTAGCTAGGTATAAGATAGTTACTGATGACCAGCCTCAACCCCTCCTTTAATCGGCTTTGTGCTGTAATTGTATTTTATGTACAATAAATAACAATTTCTTCGCTGAATTATTAATTTTTTGATGTGGATGATGATGGATGGAGCATGGGGGCCATATCACGTGGAAACATCGGTTCTTGTACGATTATCGAAGGTAAGCAACGTTGAGTCTGTTTAGTACCTAGATGGGTGACCGTTTGAGAATACCAGGTGCTGCAAACGTGGATGTGTGGTGTAATGAATAATTAATTAGAAAGGGAAATCGGAGAGTCGGGTTTCAGTTCCAGTCGGATTCGTTATATTCGTTTACATGCAGATCCTCTTTGGAAAGGTATGGATCCGCCTCTTTCCCTCAGCTATGGGTTAATTAACAGGACTTGTATCAGTAAATAATTATTATCTCCAGAAAATTCTTACAAGATAAAAATTGGGTGGGGGGGCTTTTGGGGATATTTTGCCCTTGATATGCAAGTCTTATTACACCCTAAATCTCCGTGTGTATTTATTGTTCTGTGGCGGAAGTCATCTTTGTTGTTGTTATACCGGAACATTACCTATTCTATTGTAATAGACTCTCCCACACATAATAAGTAGTAGTAGTAGTAGCGGTCGCCAGTTGGGCTCAGTGGAGTTGAGTGAGTCAGTCGATGTCGGACATTGAAGTATCAACCACCACAACTAGATTGCTGCGTCATTAACTGTTATTTCAAGTTCCTAACGTTTTGTACGTCGGACCCTTTTAGGACCGACTTAGCGAAATACAAGCCTTCACTGTGAAAACTACCCTACAACAGTTGTGACGTCACATACGCATGCGCTCAATATTTAAGCTGTTCTGGCTGTTACAAGGAATATTGCATACTCCCCTGTTGTCTTCTACTTACCGTTATTGTAATGCCATTTGATTTGTACCTTACGATGTGTACCTTTCTCTTCGAACTTCCTTCGTAGATATTTATGTCTGCTTATGTTCAAGTGTGCTTGTGGCTGTATAAATGAATGAGTAAATAAATGGGTTTGCAAAAATTAATGGATTTTATTTTCAATCAGACTTTATTTGTTATTACTTTAAGCGTTAAATTGTACTGGATGCATGTGTTTGAGTGTATGTCCGGGTTTTTTGTTGTTTTTTTTTTTGTTTGTTTGTTTGTTTGTTTTTTTTTTTAACAGTGAGAAATACTCTGCAATGCACAGACCGGTATATGCCATTTACACATTTATAAAAACAGGGTGTCTATTCAAATAGGTATAGCCATTAGAATATAGCATTTAAAAGTAAATTATATATATATATATATATATATATATATATATATATATATAATAGATATTGTATATGTATATATATATAAAATCTATTTTCGCGTATTTTAATGAATATATATGTGCATGTACATTCATGTATGCAAATATGTATTTGTACTGTGTGTGTGCTCTGTGTGTGTGCTCTGTGTGTGTGCTCTGTGAGTGCTTGTGTGCGCACGCCCGTTAGTCTCAAATAATGTAAATTTCCCTGGTTTATTTACGTCCGATTTTATCGAACTCGAGGCCCGCGCTAGATGCTAAGTCCTCGCTTGTCTGTAAGTAGACGAGCAAGGTTACGTCGCGTTGCTCGGCTTAATACGGCTTGCCAAGAAATAGCTAACGTCACTTTCGCCTTGCTGCCGCCGTCTACTAAGCAAAAGTAACTCACACGATCCAATGAACGATTTGCGCGTAATGAAACTACGATGCAATATTACGAGAGCGAAAAATGTAATTGCCAAACAAAAGAAGAGAAAAATAAGAAATAAAATTTATTTAATCGGTTTGCTTACTAGAATTAAATCAATTTCAAGTGTCGAAATTGATTATTAAAGCACACTGCATTGCGCCTCTAAGCATATAAATATATTTGCAATTAAAATTTCACGCTAACAACACATGCTTTTAAAACCTAATTGGCACTGTATCTATCTATCTATCTATCTATCTATCTATCTATATTTCTCATGTTGTCTGTCTGTGTGTCTGTCGTGGGAGTTGTTACCTCACCCAGGCCGCATTTCTCACCCGATTTCGATGCGGTTTTCAACACAAGTTTGCAAATGGCTGCCGTAAGGACATGATTTTTGAGTTCGGAATCATGTTCCGAAAAAAACGATAATCGAAAAAATCGATAATCGAAAAAATTTTGCTTACAGAAGGAATGATCGCATTTCAACCAAATTTGACACCCTCTTAGAGTCTACCATTAGAAGTGTTGTCCAGAAGTTTCATGACCACGGACCCCTAAACAGCGCGGAAAATCGATAAAACCCCAAAACCGATACGCCCAGATTGCGTCTGAACCGCATGTCGGTTTTTAGCGAAAACCAAGCGGATTTATGAAGAGGCCATTGGGAGTCACCATGTGAAGTTTCAACTCTGAGCACCCCCCCAAACAGAGTGCAAATCGACAATCGGTCAACCCTTAAAAATCTTTTTTTCGGTTTTTTAAAGCTGATCGTATTGTGTTTATTTTGTTTAGTTCTTTTTTCGTAACAGATTTAATGTTTACTATAGAGCTTAGAAAAAAAAGTTGGCAGTGTGATATAGGCAAGAAGTAAGGCATGTAACAACATCAGCACGGCAAAGGGCACTCCTCTAAAAGGCAAGGAAGGGCAAAAATATTTTAAGTCAAGTGATAACGATTGCTGTATTAGTCGTACTATTTTTGAATCAAGCACGGGCAACGCCGGGCCATGCTGCTAGTAGTTTATATAGCTAATTTTGTAAATGCTTCAAGATACATTAACAACTATTCAAATATATATATATATATATATATATATATTTAGTTTATTCAAATTTAGGTAATCCGTATGGATAGACCTGAGGAGGATGATATCCAGAGGCTCAATGCAAGATTCAGAGCATATATGTTTGAATAAAAACCAGACCACGTTAAGATTCCATGTAATAAGCTATTTCACCATAACCCCTTTAACAGGGTTCTGGATCATCAGACTTTACTTCCAAAAGCTGAAATGAAAAATGAAAAGAAAATTCACAGGTTTTTTACGGACCTCATCAAGTATACGCAAAGTTAACGAAGTGAGGAAGTGAGGTGGGAGAGAGGATGTGAGTGTGTCATATGTATCATTTTAGTTTTCTATTTTAACCCCAGTGTATCGGCTGGATGTTGCTCTAATCTAACGCGTCTCGTCTCTAGATAAAGATGGTTAAGGGGTGGGCGATAAAGGCTACATTGAGGAAGACGCGTTATAACAGCCCCAATAAATTATCCGACAGGTTTCATTCAAATTCCTAGACGCTGTCAGTTCGCGTTACTTTAACGTGAGGTCCGTAAAAAACCTGTGAATTTTCTTTTCATTCTTCATTTCAGCTTTTGGAAGTAAAGTCTGATGATCCAGAACCCTGTTAAAGGGGTTATGGTGAAATAACTTATTACATGGAATCTTAACGTGGTCTGTCTTTTATTCAAACAATATATATATATATATATATATATATATATATATATATATATATATATATGCACGTATTTTGCATATACTTTTCAGATATATAATTTATATATATATATATATATATATATATATATATATATATATACCCGACTCTCCCGTCGAATTCGACGTATGAGGGTCAAGCAGATCAGTTCCTAGGAAACCGTCAGCCCGACAACAGCACATGAGATTTGATTATAGTGGTGAAGGCTTCGTGCAGGACCATCCACACTTTTGGAAGGTCCGAATACAGAGACCTGGTGCACTACATGCCACAAGGTTCCCAAACGACCCTCCGCAGGTTTTGAATTCAGAGTTGTCCTTCTCCTAGACCAGTTGCCATCCAAGGCTATAGAACCAAGTCTGTCCTGCTATTTACCCATAGCTGGAGGGAGAAGAAGAGGATTCACAACTTTCTCATGGGTATTAGCACGTAAATGAATGTAGTGGATTCGACTGGAAATCATCAATCCAAGCCGCTATCCATTACTCCACCGTTATACATAGTTTAATTTAAGTATATATATATATATATTATAAATTAACTGATTTAAAAATATGGTTTTTATCGCTACACAGGAAAAACCATGTTTCAAAAACAGAAACTAAAAACTTCAAATTCAATTATATTAAATTAAAAGCATTCGTTCTATTTCATTTTCAAGCGAATTTTGCTTCCAAAATTCGTTTGAAAATGAAACATATATGTGGTGCGATGGGTAAATTGCCGCCATGTTATATTTTTTTCATTTCATGCATGCTGGTTTTTATTTTGATTTCGGCAACTGCACATTATAGTAGGGTCAGTTGAGCACTGTCTGTGAGAAAAAAAGGATAATGACGAAATTCACTCCGTCAGAAATTTGGAAACGGTATGCTGTAATGCATTCACACCGGAAGCTCCAATACGAATTTGTCCTGGGTATGAAGATAAACTACATCTGCGTCCTGGGTATGAAGATAAACTACATCCGCGTCCTGGGTAAGACGAAAAACTATGTCCAACTGCAATACCTCTGATCAGGAGGTTTTGAGGAGCGTGAAACCACCTCTTTATTGCTAGTGTTCCCAGGTCCACCCTGACCCGGAGTGGTAGTACCTGTTAGGGTCCCAGCTATGAGCAAATAGTTAACCCCGAAACTGGGGTAAAAACATTATGAAAGTGTAAAAATAGGTTTTAATTCCAGAAATACTTTGTAAAAAATTTTTCCAGCAATAAATTTTTGAAGAAAAAAAATATTACCAGCAATATATTTCTGAAAATAATATTACCAACAATATATTTTTGAGGAAAAAATATTACCAGCAATAGTTTTTTTTTAAAATTATTACCAGCAACATATTTTTGAAAAAAAAATATTACCAGAAATAGATTTTTGACAAAACAAAATACTACCAGCGATAAAAAATTTTGTCGGCATTAAATAACCCATTGAGGTCGATATGCCGTAAAACAAACCAAAGCAAACCAATACAATACAAACAATTTTGGGGTGTCAATATGAGGACAATGTAGAGGATTCGGAAAGAGTTGGATGAGTCTAATGGTGATTACCAAGGTACGGCAGCTCGTAAAATTTGTTCTGATCATTCTGATTAGAAAAGAATTACCGAATTTGTTGGTGAGATCCAGGCTATGATTAGTGTATAGTAAAATTACGAATATAAAATTAAAGTTACTCAAAAATGCATTAGCCTATGTATCACTGTTTCTCACAGAACCCCTATCGACCTCTTGAGGAAGCCTACATTTTCGATGAATATCAATTGAGAAATATTAATGTAAATAATAGTGTCTTGGAGTTGAAAGCTGGCTCAGTCTATGTTATTTTTCTCCTTGCATCTATTGTTTTCATAGGGATTATTTGTAAGCGTTATTTCCTGGGCGTTTCTTGCTATATTTGATATTTTATATAAAATAGAAAAATAATTTGAAAGCATAAAATTTACAGAAATGAATTTAGTAATTAAATTTATAAGTTGATATTTTAACAATAATAATAATAATAATAATAATAATAATAATAATGCCTTCTTTATTGACATGGTAGTCCCTGCAGACTGCAATGTATCTTTGATGATCTTCAAAAAACTATCAAAATACAATGACCTTGAAATCGAAAACTCAAGAATGTGGCGTATGAGGACATTAACAAATCTAGTTATAGTTGGAGCCCTCGGATTGTTTGGAAAAGACTCCAGCAGACTCACTGAAAGGATTCCTGGTAGCCCATTACTTAAAGAAATACAAAAAAAATTGTACTCACAAGTACGGCCCACACTTTACGAAGGGCTTTGTCTATGTAAAAAATGTGTGATTATTTTTTTCAAATCTGCTCAGTGGAAAATGTCATGATGCAATTTCTGACCTTAGATCTCTGGTTGGGACCCCGAAAGATAGAAATATACACCAGAAATCAAAGGAAGTATAATAATAATAATAATAATAATATTTTTTTCAAAAAATGCTCAGTGTAAAATGTCATGATGCCATTTCTGACCTTAGGTCTCTGGTTGGGACACCGAAAGATAGGAATATACACCAAAGGAATAATAAAATAATATGTATAATAATAATAATAATAATAATAATAATAATAATAATAATATTTTTTTTCAAAAAATGCTCAATGTAAAATGACATGATGCCATTTCTGACCTTAGGTCTCTGGTCAGGACCCGGAAATAAATGAGTACATACTAGAAACCAAAGGAAATAAAATAATAATAATAATAATAATAATAATATTTTTTCCCAAAAATGCTTCGTATAAAATGTTATGATGCCATTTCTGACCTTAGATCTCTGGTCGGGACCCGGAAATAAATGAGTATACACCAGAAAATATAGGAGAAATAAGGATATACAAAAAAAACAAATGTACTTATAAGTACAGCTGACACATCACGAAGGACTTTATCGATGTAAAATGTGTATGATCTTCGGTTTGTTTGTTTTTTTGTTTTGGTTTGTTTTTTTCAAAAACTGCTCTGTGGAAAATACCATGGTGCCATTTCTGACCTTACGTCTCTGCTTGGGACCTGGAAGGAAAAGTGTATACAACAGCAACCCAAAGAAATAATAATAATAATAATAATAATAATAATAATAATAATAATAATAGTAATCCCACACTTTACGAAGGGCTTTATCTATGTAATTTTTTTTTTTTTTTTTTTTTTTTTTGTCAGTGGAAAGTGTCATGCTGCCATTTCTAACCTTAGGTCCTGGGCAGGACCCGGAAAAGAAATGTGTAAACGCCAGAAATCAAAATAAAATAATAATAATAATAATAATAATAATAATAATAATAATAAAATAAAATAGAATCATTCCTATTGTGATAGTGGCATAGGGATGATAAAGAAGGGCACCAAAATTTAAGTGAGTCAAATTCCTTTACAAATCGGCAACTCAGAGCTACAAAAGATTACGTTATACGAAACTGCGCATATAATCCGCAATACCCTCTCAATCTAAATGAAACGTCCAAATGTACATAGATAACTCTCCTACAGCGCTCTTTTTACTCATAAACCTCGAATGGGACTTGGTAATTAGGCACTTAAAATTATTTTCTGGCAATATGATACCGCAAGAAATAATAATAATTATTGGAAAATTAAATATTTTACGAGATTGCTCCATAAGTAATGCCTCCTATTTTATTAGGATGTCAGAACTGGATTTTTTTTATGGCAGCAGAGGTTTAACCTTTCCGCCACTAACCCATATGTTTATTTATTTATGTTTAGCTTTTTACAGATTGCACCTTTTGCGGCAACGTGGCAAAATTCAGGTGCCATTTTGCCATATTAGCGCAAAGATGCGATCTTATAAAATACGTCCCATTAAATTTCTATAGAGTTTCTCAGCGTTTACGGAGACCAAACAGTTAATATGAGCTCAGTTAGATAATATGTTACAGTGAAAAACAAGATCCCCCTCGTTCTGGTGCAGATTTTTACGATTCTTTTATCAATCTGAAGTGAAAAGGCCCAGAGTCAATATTAATGACTATGTAGAAAAAATGTTTTATAGCTGAAAACTCGCTCTATCCAATAGTGCTACTGCTTTCCCCTTTATCTGTGGTGGTTACGTCAAAATAGGAGTCATTACTTACGGGGCATCCTTGTATATTATAGTGAGTTCATCAGGTAAATTATTTGTTAACTATATTGTAGAATTAATGAGACAACGCTTAAAAGTAATTGATCTACACGCATCGCTCCTTATAGTAGGTTTTCTCAGGCAGGAATGAGAGACAAAACAGTTTGTGATAAAAGAGCGTTGGAATATGAGGTAGACGTATAAAAGTTCCTTATCAGATGTTGCCGTTAGAAAGTTGTTTTATTATTTTCGTTGTTTTTTGTTGTTGTTTTTATTTAAGCTGTTAACTCCGGCAGGATTTGAAATTTAGCCCACTCTGAGAAGCTTTTTTTTTATTGTTTTTCTTGAAGTCGAGAATCAACTCATCTATCCTTATTATATGCACTACTTATCTCCATCCTTTACACACTTACAACAACCTTATTCCAACTTGAGTGGCTCTTAGGCCTTATATTGGGTCAATTTCTCCGCAACACGATTGTTTTGTACCACGTTAATTAAACAGAAAAATAATTTTGACGGAACATTTATTACAACCGTCAGTTTTATTTTATAAGTTTTAAAATTCCCACCAGTGTGACTATACCTGACAACACCTGTATTTGAAACAAAAGATTAATCCAGCTGCAGAACCTTAGAAGCCATTCCATTGCTCTAAACTTAAACTATTTTGAGGTAGTTCTCGAAGGATATTTTGTGTCGTTGTCATCTGGGAAGATGAATCGTTAAGTATGAGCTGGTTAGTAGAGAGTAAGATTTTCCAAAATAGGTGAAGAGATAGGCACTGTTCATTTAAGAATCTCATACCACATCCCGAACGAATCAACTAATAGAAGACAGTGATCTTGCTTTCCTCTCAGAGGCCAATGATCTTAAAAAAAAAATCAACACTCTTTATCAAGAATTCCAAGAAATAGGAACCTTTTCAAAACAGAAATCTGGAATTGGAATGAAAGCGGTCATAGCACTTACGCTTAATCCATTATGAAAATTAAGGATTGATTTACCAAACACTTCAAATACCTTGGATCAGTTATGAGAACGTGAAACCGCCCAGGGGTAAACGGGTGGGAGCGCTCAATCTGTTTTGGGGGACGTGGTCGAGTGGTTAGAACGTTCGCATTCTGACCATGAGTTTGTCAGGAAGGCGAATTCCTGATGTTATCGGACTGGAAGGATCGATCCCAGGGAGCGGCACATTTGGAAAATAACTGAAAACCATACCACGGTTTGACCCAAGTGAGTGAAATTGTGCAGCCAGAACTTTTGGGGGGCCGTCGATGGTTATGCTAGCACGATGTCACGAGTCATCGTGGCCGAGGGCTTGAGCGTGCTGGCCTTGTTCAAATTGTTGATCACGCTAGATAACACGCTCTTTCCCAGAAACTGTAACTAAGGTCTGCTCAGCATAGTTGCAGTATAAACCACAGGTGGGCTCTGTGGGTGCTGAATAAACATATATGCGCCTGAGCGAGCTTATACAATAGGGATTGGCTAGCCGCCCTAGTAGATGGGTATCCTCGAATACGGTGGCCAGCTATATATATATATATATATATATATATATATATATATATATATATATATATATATATATATATATAATGTAATAGTGTCAGATAAATAAGGCAACTCATATATGTGTGTGTGTTGACTTATTTATCTGACATTATTTTTAGTAAGCATTCGTATTTAATAGAATTTTTAAATGGGTACACACGCAGACACACACACATACACA
>CAHIKZ030003885.1:387500-522500 GCA_903632075.3 Acanthosepion pharaonis | reverse complement strand
TCCTGTGGCGTACTTTTCCCACTGTTTTGTTGCATTCTGCCTACTGCAACTGGCAACAAAACTGCATACAATTTAGAATTATTCTTGCTTTTCTTCTGTTCTTTCTTCTTTTCTTTCTTTTTTTTTTTTTTCTATTTTTTTAATTTAAGATTTTTTTCTTTTTTTTTTTCCAGTGTTGCACTGTCGACAATCAGCGTGTGTAAATCATGAGTACATACATGCGGGTATGTATGCTCGAATGAGACAAGTTGTATACTCTGAGTACAGCTACCTACGTGAGTATATATATATATATATATATATATATATATATATATATATATATATATATATATATAAATCTTATTTTAAATGGATGCTAACATTTGGGTAGATGGTCAATTTTTATTTGTTTATTAAACAGTAAATTTATTTATTTGCATCTACCAGCCTGAATATTCGAGAAAACAAACATATATCGAGAGAGAGAGAGGTGGGGGGAAGAAAGTGATAAATATATGCGTGCGTATTTGAGTGCTGACAAGTTATCAGCCTGACCAAAATACTTTCCCCCAAATATTCTGGTATTGGGTCATTTGACCAGATTCTTGAAATAGGACGGACCAAGCGCTTTTCAGCACCCCTCATATATATATATATATATATATATATATATATATATATATATATATATAAAAAACGTCTCATTAAATAATTTAGATAAGTTTTGTCTACTTATTGTCATTAGGATCCCCTAATATTGCCGAACAAGCTTCTGAGTATTCTTATTAAAAGAAGAGAGAAAATTAATTTAGATACTAAGAAGCTTGTTCGTGAATATGAAAGGATTCTATTGAAAATAAGTAGACAAAACTTGTCTAAATTATTCAATAAGACATGTGTTAATGAAAACATGCTGTCAAAATATACGCAATATATATATATATATATATATATATGTGTGTGTGTGTGTGTGTGTGTGTGTGTGTGTGTGTGTGTGTGTGTGTGTGTGTGTGTGTGTGTGAAAGTGTATATAAATATAAATAAATATATATATGTATAATTATTTATATATTATATACGCAGTACTTATTAGAAAGCGCTCAATATCAGAGATAGAGCTACCATATTTGGTTGGATAGATGTGAGTTTGTGACCCTAGGTTTCACGCTTTAGACGATCGTCAACAATGTCTGAAACCGCTAGGGTCACAAACTCACATCTATCCAACCAAATATATCTATATATATATATATATATATATATATAATGTCAAAATGTTCGAAGTTATTCTTATTGTGTAAAAGGAACCACCAACATAAAATAAAATATAATTCACCCAAGTAAACAACGTATAAAATATTTAATATTCTTACAAAATTTCTAGTAATACATGTGAAATTATGTAAATGTGAAGCATTTTTCTGGGACGGTCTCGCTCCGTATAAACGTTTTACGCATGATATTACTTTCGATTAATTTCAATCAAGGTGATTTGAAAGAAAATTCTATAAATTTTTTGTCTACCACACTGACAACAGCCAGTCCTTGATAATGATTGAGAGGGTCGAAAGTACTTAAACAGAAACAACTAATCTATTCTTGGGAAAATTTAACCACGCACTTAATCCCACTGAAATTTAAAAAATACAAGGAAAACTTAAACAGCCAGGACTTGTCTATATTGTGTTTAAATACTATTTTTATATGCCTACAGTCATACATAAAAGAGAAATGTTTTACGCCCAAAGAGCATAAAAAATATATATTAATGTCCTCAGTGTCTAAATATGGCTAGGCAATCTAAGATTGAATTAAAAACAAAGAACACAGCAATTTTCAAAAAACAAGCATACTATTGTCTACCAACTATGTGGACTTCAAGTGCTAAGATGATTTTTTTTGGCATGTTTTAATATGTGTGCATGTGTGTGCGAGCTCAATGTTTAAGAATTCGAAAGACTCAAATTGAAATTATTATCTGTGCACTAAGTAGCTTAATATTAATAAACTGAGGAAAGTGACATAATATTAATAAAATGAAGAAAGTGGCTTAATGGTATTAAACTGGGGAAAGTGACTTAATATTAATAAACTGATGAAAGTAACTTAATATTAATAAAATGAGGAAAGTGGCTTAAAGGTAATAAACTGAGGAAAGTGACTTAATATTAATAAACTAATGAAAGTAACTTAATATCAATAAACTAAAGAAAGTGGCTTATTGGTAATAAACTGATAAAAGTGGGTTAATATTAATAAAGTAATGAAAGTGACTTAATATTACTAAACTGAGGAAAGTGTCCTAATGCTAATAAACTGATGAAAGTGACTTAATATTACTAAACTGGAGAAAGTGGCTTAATATTAATAAACCGAGGAAGTGACTTAATATTAATAAACTGATGAAAGTAACTTAATATTAATAAACTTAGGAAAGTGGCTTAATGGTAATAAAATCAGAAAATTAATCCAGCGAAAGGAGTTCAAATCGTGTTCAACACTGCTTACATCTATTTCTTCACTAATGACTTCAGACAAATGATTACTATTTCTCGAAGATGTTTTCCGTTGTCCTGGACATATTTTGGTTCCTGGTCACAATGCTTAGATATTCACGTCACTTTCTTCTTTACTTTCTATCATATAACCTAATATTGGTGAAAGATGGTGCCAAATAAATTCCCTTTGACCCTGAGAAATGCCATGCAATAACAGTCTCGTTTAACATGACACCCCGATTTTTACACTCCGGTTAGAGGTACAAAAAGACGAATGTAAATGTAAAAAGAAATAGAGAGTGTGTTTAAATGCTCAGAAGAGATTAGAATCTGTTTTCGTATATATATATATATATATATCTGCAGATATTTAGGAAAAGTCCAACTGGAGGCGGGGGCTACGAGGGGTCGTCCGTCCAAACAAATAGCCTTCAAGCATGCCGACCGACGTATATATATATATATCCATATATATATATATATATATATATATATATATATATATATATTCATATCGACGTTAAAATGAGAAAATTGTGTTCAACTGTTGAAGCAGGAATAAAAAAGGTATAAGGAACACACACACACATACACACACACACATATATAGATATGTGAGAGTGTGTGTGTATATCTGAGTGTGTTCTTATATATATATATATATATATATATATATATATATATATATATATATATATATAGTGCTTTTGTGTGAAATTATAAAGGAAAAGAGAACACACACATTGTGCATTTGTATTCTGGTGACTTGCGACGAGAAAAATGGACGAAGAGAGACGAAAGCAAAGGAAGTCTGTTTGTCAATATGTATATTAAAGAGTTTTCATATATGAATGTTTATGTGATTGATTTCGGAGGAAGGGTGAGGGCGGGCTGTTTATATTTGTATAGGAATATAGGATTACGGGAACATATGTATTAAAGAAATTGCATATTCGGACATAGATAGATAGATAGATAGATAGATAGATAGATAGATAGATAGATAGATAGATAGAAAGAACGAAACATAGATAGATAGATAGATGAGATAGATAGATAGATAGATAGATAGATACTGAGAAAGACGCATAGATAGATAGATAGATAGATAGATAGATAGATACTGAGAAAGAACGAAACATAGATAGATAGATAGATAGATAGATAGATAGATAGATAGATAGATAGATAGATACCGAGAAAGACGCACGATATCATAAATGGTATAGATAGATAGATAGATAGATAGATAGATAGATAGATAGATACTGAGAAAGAACATAAATCTAATAGAATGGAATAGATAGATAGATACTGAGAAAAAACGAAACATAGATAGATAGATAGATAGATAGATAGATAGATAGATAGATAGATAGATAGATAGAAAGATAGATATCTAAAATGGTATAGATAGATAGATACTGAGAAAAAACGAAACATAGATAGATAGATAGATAGATAGATAGATAGATAGATAGATACTGAGAAAGACGCAAGATAGATAGATAGATAGATAGATAGATAGATAGATAGATACTGAGAAAGACGCAAGAAATATAGATAGATAAAGAGAAACTGGCTAAGAAAGAAAGAAATAAAGCGACTTATAAATAGACAAATAAATAAACTGTGTCGTGTTGGGTGTTACCAGTTCTACAATCTTCTTTATGTGTTTGTATTGTCATCATCTGAGGCCCAAATGTAACGAGATAAGCGTTGCCTGAATCTTCAACTGCTTTCTTAGCGACCTCAGTGTTTATTTACTTAGAAACTAATGAATGTTTGCGCTGACGGCGAACCGCGTGTCACCTGGGCTTAATAGGAAACGTATGCTCACTACTACTTACACTTAACAGGGCGACGTTCCTCATCGGATTTCCCTTCCCAGCAATATCTACCTACCTATCAGTCTATTCATATCTGTCAATCAATTTGCCTGTTTGTTTTTGTTTTGTTTTGCTTTTTGTCTCTATACACTTTGTTGTTACTTTCACACTATTTACCTCTCTATTCTGTGTTTCTCTCTCTCTCTCTCTCTCTCTCTCTCTCTCTCTCTTCGAGATTTTGTCTTTATTTCTCTGTTTTTCTCTCAGCCTTTTACACTTTCCATTTTCATAAGCGCATGCGCACACGCATACACATACTTTTTTGTTGTTGTTTCTCATTATTATTTTTATAAAGCCATTTTCTCTGTGTGTTAAATTATATTTATCTCAAAACAAAAGTTACGAACAGGTTCGCGTAGATATGAGGGTAGGTAAAGTAATCAGTCCGTTAATTATACATTTAAACAAAAAAAATTTCCACAACAAATATTCATTTTCAACATAATTTCCTTTTTTGTCAATGCACTTAACCTAACGCTTTCCCATTTAAACACATTGATCGAACATTATATAGTAAAATCCTCAAATGAAAATTCAATTCATTTTTTGCCACGCCACTGGAATTGTTAGACAAAGACATAAGAACATAGATAGATAGATAGATAGATAGATAGATAGATAGATAGATAGATAGATAGATAGATAGAAAAAGAAAGAAAGAGATGGACGGGATTAGAAAGAAAGAAAGAAAGAAAGAAAGAAAGAAAGAAAGAAAGAAAGAAATAGACAGAATTAGATAGATAGATAGATAGATAGATAGATAGATAGATAGATAGATAGATAGATAGATAAAAAAAAGAAAGAAAGAGATGGACGGGATTAGAAAGAAAGAAAGAAAGAAAGAAAGAAAGAAAGAAAGAAAGAAAGAAAGAAAGAAAAAAAGAAAGAAATAGACAGAATTAGATAGATAGATAGATAGATAGATAGATAGATAGATAGAAAAAAGAAAGAAAGAGATGGACGGGATTAGAAAGAAAGAAAGAAAGAAAGAAAGAAGGAAAGAAAGAAAGAAAGAAGGAAAGAAATAGACAGAATTAGATAGATAGATAGATAGATAGATAGATAGATAGATACTGAGAAAGAACGAAACATAGATAGATAGATAGATAGATAGATAGATAGATAGATAGATAGATAGATAGATAGATTGACACAGATGACAAGATAGATAGATAGATAGAAAAAATAAAGAAATGGGCAGAATTAGATAGATAGATAGATAGATAGATAGATAGATAGATAGATAGATAGATAATGAACAGAATTACACAGAATGGATTGGTATAGATAGGTCTGTAATATTTTTATTACTAGTTATTTCACAAATTCTTACATACAAATGTACGTATATTCAATTTCCCCTCACATTCTTGGCACTTGCTCATTTAATTGTATATTCCTTTATTTATCTCTGGCCTATTTTACTTATATGCGATACAGAGACGATTAACCTTTTATATTTTTGACGTGTTAACTATTGCCAGTTTTATTCGTCTTTTTTATCACTTATTTTTATTGTTATCGTTTTAAATTATCCCACATTGTAATAGAAATCATTTTATGAGGAAGTAACCTATGTTGTAAGAATTCATTTTATGAGGAAATAACATGTGTTGTAAGAATTCATTTTATGAGGAAATAACCTCTGTTGTAAGAATTCATTTTATGAGGAAATAACCTATGTTGTAAGAATTCATTTTATGAGGAAATAACCTATGTTGTAAGAATTCATTTTATGAGGAAATAACCTATGTTGTAAGAATTCATTTTATGAGGAAATAACCTATGTTGTAAGAATTCATTTTATGATGAAATAACCTATGTTGTACGCAAATTTACTGTATAAGATTTTGAAGTCGAGGAACTTTTAATACATTTTCGCCTTAGTAAATTCATTTTTCTATTAACCAGAACAACATTTTTTTTTAACTTTTGGTCCGACCTATCACGATCAAAGACTAATGCACTGTTTGTATTGTTTTGTTTAACAGCAAACGGATTGAATGTATTGTTCCGTTGACTCTTCAAGGTTCAGACGTCTGGAAATTTGTTTCTTTTGTTTTATACTATGCCTTCATGTAAACGTGATGTCTCACCACCAGCTGATTAATTCTACGGGAGTAATATTCATCAAGATTGTACAACCAGTTCTTGTGATATTCAGGACTACTTTATAATTTCTGAACAGAGCCCGTATATCATAATAAAATTCGTATAGCAGAAATATACTGATTAAGCTTTTAACATTAATTAATTTCTTGCTTCATACTTTTTTTTTTTTAATTTCGGTTCTGTTGATAACAAAGTAGAGAAGAAAAGAATACTGAGCTGTTACGTGACATCTGTCCTTCTTTACGGCAGCGAATGTTGGACGATTTCCTCAAAGATGAAGATGAGACTCGAGTCGACGGAGACGGGCCGAGCGTGTGAGCAACGATGAGATTTTAGAGAGGTTGCAAACAAGAAGGCTTATGCTTAACATCAGAAAGAGGAAACTGAAGCTTCTGGGACACGTAATGAGGAAGGAGGGCCTGGAGAATCTGATACTCATAGGTCAAATAGATGGAAAGAGAGACAAAGGAAAACAACGCATGACATACCTGACGAGCTTGAGCAGGTGATCTGGGGGAGAAATCAGAGGGAAGGAACTTGCTGGGGGAGCTGCAAGGGATAGAGGAAGGTGGACACCTACGTCCTGAATGGATATGGCACATAAAAAGAGAGTTTTTTTTTATATATATATTAACCTCCCGAACATATCCGAATTCCAAAAAATAGTAAAATAAAAATAAAGAATACATGGTTATGCTTGTGAAACAAATCAGTTGTAGTTTAAAAAAATATGTACATGACTTCAAAAGAGTCAAAAACGATTAAAAATAATCTTTAGTTGAGTGTGGATAATTGGTACACAGAAAAAGTCTGTACTTTAGAAAAAGACTTTTAAATACTTGGTCTACCGTCAAAATCAGTGGCTGAGAAATACTTTTATCGTTAGCGAAGATTTACTGATCGTTTTTGTTGTTGTTGGAGATGATTCATCTGAAGTCGCCGACTTGACCGTCCATGTTGTTATTGATGATTCGTTTGAAATCAAAGACACGTGCTTCTTTCAGCGCGCGCTAGTTGGAGGACAACCGTATATCTACTCTCTGAAAGGAAAAAAATCTGTAGGGTTTTTCATAAGAAATTTTTTTCCCGAATGTAGACTCGAGAAAAATAGGGTTTTACTTTTCTCTGATTGGTCAAATATTTCACAGGGTGATGTTAATTTCTAACCAATAGACACTTCGATTTAAACCTTGTGTATTGTACTGTGGAATCTTTTTGTTATGCTTGTAATATTGTCTGTTATTGGGTAGAAAAGTTTGGGTGTGTTTTAATATGGCACGTATGTGGGTATGTAATTGTGTTGGAAATAGCGTTTCTTTCCTATAGTCTTTTGTTTAATGACACATCAGTTTTCAGTTGCCTATTAAGTCTTCAAAAAAGAGGGTCAAGAACCTTTGCACACACGAAATAAATACTTAATCTTTTACCAATGAAGTCACTTTTAAATATGTCAGGGAACATGCACAACAAATGATATATGGGTCATGTAGCATGAAGTGACATATACAAAAGTAAAACAAATAAAATACTTATGAAAAAGTTTCTACAAAGCTTCCCAGCAACAACATTTACACAATATCAGAAACACACACACACACATATATATATTGTAACCCTGTGTTATATATATATATCCAAGTATAGGATTGGTGTATACGGAGTAAATTCCAATAACCAACAAATACTATTCTTAAAACAGTGCTCAATACAGAGTAGAGCAAATATAATTATTTATTCGAAAATTATAACATAAATATGTTATAAAATCACTACAAAAATAGCCATTTTGTTTCAACACTTCTGTGTCTTATCAAGTGATGGTGTTGAATGACATCGAACACCATCACTTGATAAGACACCAGTAGTGTTTAAAACAAATGGCTATTTTTGTAGTGATTTTATATCATATTTATGTTATAATTTTCGAATAAATAATTATATATATATATATATATATATATATATATATATATATATATATATATCGGGATGTTTATAAGTTTAAGTAGGGCATAGACATTTTATAATAGCCGGTTACTCTCATTTTCCGAAAACATGCGTCTGTTTTAAAGTATGTTTGACGATTAAAAACAACCATAAGAAGCCAACTATTAGCTGGGAGATAATCGCTAAAAGCTAAGCCAGACAATGGAGAGGGAGACAGGCGTAACTTGTGTTTGCTGGAGAAGCTTATCATATTAAAACACTTAAATAACCATAACTTGCTGAACACGAGATCCGAATTGATGTTTACATGTATTCATAAATCCAAGCACCTGCTCAAACACAATGACCTCGATTAAAAGACATTACTAAATAGATTTTACGAATATTAATATAATATGCAACAACTTTTAATATTCTTAGAATTCATCATTAATAACATTTCTTATATATTTATATACACATACAATCCAGTATTACAGTTCTCTATTAATTTATAACGTGTGTATATATAATTTCACCAGGCTTTTTCCAAACACTTTAGATATATAATCCCGACTTATTATTTGTTTTATATTCGCACCCTTATATTATATTTCCACACTGTGTTTTAGTTTACGTTAATTGGTATAACATGGGTATTTTATTTTTGTTGGGTTTTTCGTCCACCTGATGTCCAATGCAACTCGTAACATCCTTGTGTATGTTCCGACAAGTGATGCTTCTTTGTGTTTCATCAATGTCCATGTTGTTGAGCCGTAGAGCAAGACAGATACTACCGTGACCTTAAAGAAGTCCCTCTTAAGATTGGGGGACTTCCAGATGGTGCTCAGGCCATCAAGGAAGAAACACCCAACAAAGAAACGCCGGTTTGGACACCTTCCTCCTATCTCAATTTCACTAAGAGAGAAAAAGCTTCGGTTAGCTGGTCACACCTGGAGAAGTAAGTCGGAACGTGTGAGTGACGCCCTCCTATGGAACCCATTGCGCCGCAAAAGATCAGTTAGAAGACCTCATCACACCTACATTGACCAACTTGTAGATGACTTTGGATGGCAATCTGGAGGACCTTCCGACAATGATGTCTGACAGAGATGGTTGGAAGAAACGAATCGGGAGAATCGGAGAAGAAAGAATAATTGACCTGATATTATATAGGGTATT
Organism: Acanthosepion pharaonis; assembly: GCA_903632075.3. Lineage (NCBI taxonomy): Eukaryota > Metazoa > Mollusca > Cephalopoda > Sepiida > Sepiidae > Acanthosepion > Acanthosepion pharaonis. The sequence continues at coordinate 512,911 of CAHIKZ030003885.1, read as the reverse complement.
TTACGTAAATAAAATAGTTATCCCCCTTGACATACTGTTTACTTCTTTCATTTTCCAGTCTTGATAGAGTTCAAAACCGTCTCCCGCATCCTTGTGGGTGATGAATTTCTACAGACGAAAAGTTGCAAGTCTCTCTCTGCTCTATCGCTATTTCCATGGAAAATGTTCAGACGAACTACATTCCTTAGTTCCACCAGTTCTAATCTTCATGTCGAAGAGCCGCCATGCCACGGACACTGTAGCAAACCATCCACATTCCTTTCGTACTCTTCTGGTGAGATGTAAGTTCCACTCGAGCAGCTTTTTTCCACGAACCGCTACTTTGTGGAGCTGATTCGCAACAGGCGATTCCCCGATCACTATAATATTATCCTGTTCAAATCTAGGGTTTCTTCCTCACATATATCGATATATTATGTCTCTTACTAAGTAATCTTCTACTTCGAGCGGATCTTGGGCATCGTACAAGCTGAACATCATTACACACACACACACACACACACACACACACACACACACAACGTAGTTCTTTTTATCAAAGTCATACTCTAAGGATATATCATTATTCTAAAAGAGACGAGGAATGCGACTGTGACTTTAACCTCTTAGTAACCTTTAAAACAATTTTTTTATCTCTGAATATTATTTAGGGAGAAAACGTAGTTTATCTTAAAAATCACGAATAACATGCAAAAAACAGCGAAATATTAACATCGAGCATGTCTTTGTCGATTTGTGACAGAAACAAGGAAGCGGATATTCCAACTGTATTCATCCAGTTTGGCAATGTCGCACTGATTTTAAAATATCTGGGGACCGGATTTTTTGACATCCGAAAGTTGAATGCTACTTGATATTTGACAGGGCGTGAGGGTAAGAAAGAAAGAAAGAAAGAAAGAAAGAAAGAAAGAAAGAAAGAAAGAAAGAAAGAAAGAAAGAAGTGTTATATGCGATTATATGAAAATGAAGGAAAATAGTTTTATGCAATGTTATGAAGAAAGAAAGAAGAGTTTCATACAATGCTATGAGGAAAGGAAGGAAGAAATAAAGAAAAAGGGAAAGAAAAAGAAAGAAATGAAAACGAGTTTCATGATATGATATGAAAAAGAAAAAGAAAGAAAGCAGTGTTATATGCGATTATATGAAAATGAAGGAAAATTGTTTGATGTAATGATATAAAGAAAAAAGAAAGAAAGAAAGCAGTGAAAAGAAAGAAAGATAGAAAAATGAAAAAAGAAGAGTTTGATGCAAAGAAAGAAAGAAAGAAAGAAAGAAAGAAAGAAAGAAAGAAAGAAAGAAGTGTTATATGCGATTATATGAAAATGGAGAAAAGACGTTTGATGCAATGATATGAAGAAAGAAAGAAAGAAAAGTTTGATGCAAAGAAAGAAAGAAAGAAAGAAAGAAAGAAAGAAAGAAAGAAAGAAGAGTTTGATGCAAAGAAAGAATGAAAGAAGAGTTTGATGCAAAGAAAGAAAGAAAGAAAGAAAGAAAGAAAGAAAGAAAGAAAGAATGAAAGAAGAGTTTGATGCAAAGAAAGAAAGAAAGAAAGAAAGAAAGAAAGAAAGAAAGAAAGAAAGAATGAAAGAAGAGTTTGATGCAAAGAAAGAAAGAAAGAAAGAAAGAATGAAAGAGGAGTTTGATGCAAAGAAAGAAAGAAGTGTTCGTTGCGATGATATGAAAAAAGAAAGAAAGAACTTCACTACAATATAAAGAAAAATAGAAAAAGGAAACAAATAGACATATCGCTGAAGCATCTTACAATATGTCTTCCGAATTAATGATCTACAGGAGCGGGTTGATGCTGGACGATTCTTATCCAAAGTTGGTTCAAGAAGTAACAAAGAATTGGCCTTTTCTTTTTTCGTTAGCTTTCGTTGGCTTTTCTCTTTTTTATCTGTTGTTGTTGGGTTTTTTGTTGTTGTTGTTGTTTTTGTTGTTTTGTTTTTTTGTTTTGGTTTGTTTTTTGTTTTGTTTTGGTTTTTTGTTGTTTTTTTTTTTTTACTTTTCATCTTGTGTTTTATTCAGGGGTTGTTTTAAACATTTTTTTGTTTTGTTCTTTTTCATATAAATGCTTTGTAATATGTTGTTTTCTTTTATTTCTCTCTCTTTATGTGTTTCTCTCTCTCTCTCCTCTCTCTCTCTCTCTCTCTCTCTCTCTCTCTCTCTCTTACACACACACACATACACACACTCTCTTACACACATACGCACAGAGATAGCTTCTCCGTAATTGCGCTCATGTCAAGTATGGAAGCCCACTCGTATCACAAACATCTAGCCTGTCTTTCTGCTAAATCCTTTGCCATATCTAATGAATACAACATAGTTCTTGATGCTCTGTAAAAAAAAACCAACATATTGAAACACAAGAATGGAAAAATCAATTATTTTTATTTCACTTTCTATTTTTAAATATCAGTTTGTCTATTTGCTTCTTTCTCTTCCTTCAATTATGTTCCTGCTTATTTCATTAATTTCCAGCATGTCTTTTTCTTTTCTTAGAACTACAGCTTTATTCTCTACTCTATACCAAATTGTTTCACGGCTTAATTACTAACCCTTTATTGCTTAGCGCCCACCTCCTCTATATTGAGTGAATACAATATATTTAAATACTTCACTTCTTTTTACTTTTTCATTTTTCACTTTGACCCACCTCTCTCTCTCTCTCTCTCTCTCTCTCTCTCTCTCTCTCTCTCTCTCTCATTCTTTGACTTATCATTTGTTTTGCACTAACTATCCTAATAATCAAGACTGATCAATGTGGGATTGTATTTTAGTTGTCTGTATCTATTTAAGAGACAGAAAATATTGAAGTATATTGGAGCCAAGAGATTCTGAGTATTTTACTTTTCGCTTTGTCAGCCAATGACTCAAATGTCAACCAATAACTCAAATGTCAATAATAATGACTCAAATATTAACTAACGACTCAAATGTAAATAATAATGACTCAGATGTCAACCAATAACTCAAATATCAACTAATGGCTCAAATATCAATAATAATGACTCAAATATCAACCAATAACTCAAATGTCAATAATGACTCAGATGTCAATTAATTACTCAAATGTCAATAATAACAACTTACATGTCAACTAATTACTCAGATGTCAATAATAATGACTCAAATGTCAATCAATGACTCAACTACCAATCAATGACTCAAATGTCAATAATAATGACAAATGTCAACCAATAACGCAAATGTCAATAATAATGACTCAAATACCAACTAATGACTCAAATGTCAATAATAATGACTCAAATGACGACCAATAACTCAAATGCCAATAATAATGATTCAAATGTCAATCAATGAATCAAATGTTAATAATAATGACTCAAATTTCAACCAATGACTCAAATGTCAATAATAATGACCCAAATGTCAACTAATGACTCAAATGTCAACTAATGACTCAAATGTCCATAATAATGATGCAAATGACAACCAGTGTCTCAAATGTCACAAGAGCATCTAGAGTAATGTAAAATCAATCAAGAGAACAGTTCTTCTTGTGATGATTTTCTAAGCGTAGCTTTGATGTGACACAAGACCGAAAATATGGAGTACTCAGTGAGGATCGGACTCGCTGTCTAGTCGTAATCGATCTAGCGAGATAAACCTATTAATTATTACCTCATGTCAAATTGCCCAAACATTTCTCTTCTTATGATTCAGATGATCAAATGAGTTATGAGCATCAAGTCTATGACCATCACCATCAACGTCCTATGATCAACATGTCTTTGATCACTAATAAAGATTAGCAAGACTTATGATCAACATGGCGGGTTAATATGTCTTCTAATCAACATGTATTTGATCAAGAAGGAAAACCAACAAATTTCAAGATAATTAAGTCCTTGATCAACAGTGAAAATCAACACTGAATATGAATTAGTCTTATAATCAACAAGACTTTGATCAACAAGGAAGACCAACACGGGAGCTCAACAGGGTAGATCAATATCTCTTATAATCAACATGATTTTCGTTAAGAAGGAAGATCAACAGGGAATATCAGTAAGGCTTATGATCAACATAACTTTGATAAACAAGGAAGATCCATACGGAAGATCAACATGGAAGATCAATAAGTCTTATAATCGTCATGACATTGATCAACACGGAAGATCAATACTGAAGATCAGCAAGTCTTAAACAATCAAAGCCAACCGCCCAGACATTGTTATTAAAAACCACAAACAAAAAAATATGCCTCCTTATTGATATGGCAGTCCCTGCAGACTGCAATGTATCTTTAAAGATATTCAAAAAGCTATCAAAATACAAGGACCATGAAATCTCAAAAACGTGGCACATGAGAACATCAACTATCCCTGTTGTAGTTGGAGCCCTATGTATTGGTTGGAAAAGATTCCAGTAGACTAATTGAAAGAATTCCTGGAAGCCCATGCCTCAAAGAAATGCAAAAAATCGTTCTCACAAGTACAGCCCACACTTTACAAAGGGCTTTATCTATGTAAAATATGATTTTTTTTTTTTTGTCAGTGGAAAATGTCATGATGCCATTTCTAACCTTAGGTCTCTGGGCGGGACCCGGAAAGAAATGTGTACACACCAGAAATCAAAGGAAATAAAAACAATAATAATAATAATAATAATATCGGATTAAAAAAATTATTAATTTATTTCTGCTGATATTTTCGTGTACGAAAAGTAAACAAAGTAATTTACGCCATTAATGAATTTTTAATCCAACATCATTATTATTATTATTATTATTATTATTATTATTATAAGTGTTTGAATCAGACGTGTAGGCTCTCAGCGATCTCGGTTATACGGTTTACCTAAGGTTCATAAAAATGATGTGCCCTTAAGTGCTATTCTTTCTATGACATGCTCAGCACAACATGTGTTAGCCAAATGGTTGGCAGAATTGCTTAAATCGGTTTCTGACTATTTCTCAACTTTCTGTATTTCTGACTTTTTCACATTCTCTGAATTTATTAGAAATTGTTCTATAAATTCTAATGATAAAATATTATTTCAAGGCATTTTTTTATGTTTATACGTTCTTTTTATACATACAAATATTTAAATAAATGCTCTGTTTTATAATAAACAGTATTAACGACATTTACTGGTCTGACTGTTATTATCAACAGAGCATTTACTTAAATATTTCTATTTATAAAAAGAACGTATAAACATAAAAAAATATCTTAAAAAATAATTGTCGGATTTTGTCCATTTCATAATGTGTGACGTCATTTGTTTACATTTGGATACGCATCGAGCAGATATGAATGTACGAGAGAAAATCATGGAGAATTGTAAGTTTAAAAACAGTAAAATCGACCTTGATAACCGAAACGCTCTTCTGTGGCTCAATAGGTAAAGCACGTCAGGCTACATAAAGGTTCCGTATAGGATACAGGTTCGATTCCTGTCGGAGGACGCATATTTTCTATGAACAGTTCTCGGATATTCAGGCCGTTAAATGTCGTTAATATTGTTTATTATAAACAAAGCATTTACTTAGGTATTTGTATCGATAAAAAGAACGTATAAACATAAAAAATGTCTTAAAATAATTGTCGGACTTTGTCCATTTCATAATGTGATAAAATATTAGTTTCTTTTGATATGGTGAATCTGTATATAAATGCCTCCACCACCCCCTTCAAGAAACTGTACAGATTTGTGCAGCTGTTCTTTATAGAAATTGCTTAGATCCCGTTTTCTGAACACTTATTCTTGTAATTTATGTATTTAACAACAGAAGGGGTAGAATTTGTTTCGATGACATTATATATACCCAGATTGATGGGGTCTCTATGGGTAGCCCTTTGGGACCTTCATTAGGCAACATTTTTGTTGGATATTATGAGAGCTTGTTGTTTAAGAAATGTCAAAAGCCATATATATATTTATGTTGATGAAACTTTTTCCATGTTTGATAACATCGACAAGGCAACTCTTTTTCGTCAACAGTTAAATTCTTTACATCCATCCTTGGTATTCACAATGGAGGCAGAGAAGAATAATTCTCAACCTTTTTCAAGATGTTTCGTTTGAACGTAAAAACGAAAACTTTATTAGTGTTTATCGTAAACCAACATTTACTGGTTTATGCAACTGGAACTCTTTTGTCCCTCGTTCTAGAAAAGTCAACCTAATTGTTACATTGGCTCATCGTGCCTTAATGGTTTGTTCCCCTTGCACTCTTCAGCATGAGTTACATAGGATTTGTAACGACAGCTATGTTTTTCCACGCCCACATTTTATTCGTCTGCGATTGGTTAATAAATCAATACTGCCTTTCAATAGGACAATTTAGCCATCGCAGTCGTTGCTTTGAATTTTTCAGTTTTGGACTTGCTTACTTGTTACGTTAGTACAAATTTAGTGACTGGTCAATTTATAACCAATCACATATTTTAGTGCAAAATCAACTTTTCCCGCGGTTTCGCTGGGAGCCTATCTGTAGCTTTAAAAGAGGCGACTTTTTTACAAGCCGCCAGTAGAGTCCAACAAATTTCACCTGTCAACACAAACCTATGACTTTACTCACAACATTTCAAACGCACACATACACAGAATTTTGTAATACATATACATATCTCTCTGTGACTCAGCCAAGTTCAATCAACCAGAACTCTGTTGATTTCTCTAACACAACACACTTTCTGATTAATTGTGTTCTTGTGATCTATTCTAACAGCAGACTTGTTCTAACATTGATTCCTGAACATTTTTCTTTCAGGAGAACTTTCTTTCGAACAATCAATTACAAATCAAAATACGGTAAAAGGGAAGCAACTTCTTTTCCCTTAATCTATAGATTGAATACAAATTATTGTATATTTTGTTCTTGTATGTTATTTCAATATATACTTGTTAATACACATTTGGAGTTTTGTTGTTTTCTTGAATACAAAAGATATATGCGCTAAAGAACACGCATAACAGATTCATTATATTCTAATTAATAATGGTTATCCAACTATGTCCCGGAAAGGGATATATTTGTTCGAAGTAGCAAAGTGGTTTTGGACTACTGTAACCGAGTAGAACAATCTAGCAGGTAACCGTAATGGACTGGTCCTCGTCGTAGTGGTAGGCAATAGGCGAACACTATAGGCGAAGACTATAGGCGTAGCCCATAGGCGTCGTCCTGTACCTTTACATCAGTCTGTATTTATGGCTGACGCCAGCCAATCATATTACTGTGAGGGGGACCCCAGGTGTATGCATATTCATTACATCACCTACTAACATCATTAAAGGTGTGATGGAACGCAAGATTGAACGCTTTAGTAAGTCCCCTGTGTTCGGTCCTAGTCTATGTCTGATTTATTTAAAATTACCTTGACGTGGTGGAAAATGTCAGATTCTGATTGGTAGTTTCTAATTCTGTTTCCTCCACTTTTTTTACAACCAAGTTGCGTGTTGTTTTCAGGACTCGCCTTGTTTTTCCTTCCTTCGTTAAGAACCGTTTGTCATATCTAAGTAAGAGTCCTTTAATTTACAAATTTAAATGTCAGCGTGAAGCTGAATATATAGAACATACTTGTCTAAGGATGGAAACATAGCTAGGTCAACACGTACCTACATTTATCAGATTAAATCAACATAATCGCACGCGTGTTTCGTAATCAGCAAACGGATCTGCGATTGAACAAAACCTATTAGAGAATGAACTGTACTCCTCGGAATTTTCTATTGGCTCATTCTCTATTTTGCATATGGCGCGGTCCAAACACCATTTGCAAGTGTTAGAAGCTGTCTGTTTTAAATTACAGCAGCCATCTTTGTGTAAGCGGAACTTCATTCGGTCACTCCATTTATTTGGAGGATCTTATCTATTTTCTTATTTTACACTCACGTTGGAATATTTATATCTTTTCCTGAATTTACGTATATTTTAATCGTAAATTTATTTTCGTGACGTACTCCACACCTTCCTCTATATTGCATTCATTCTCACACCAATTTAGATATAATCATTTTGCCAACGTTGGTACCTGATGAAGTACTGGCCTAAAAGTGCCAAGGTTCAATACAGGAAAAAAAAAAAAAAAAAGAAGAAACGAACACTAAATCGTGTCTTTTCAATTCACGGTGGAGTAGTGTATAGCGGCTTGGATTGAGGAATCAAAGAGCCGAGTTCGAATTCCAGTCAAATCCATTACATTCACTTACGTATTAATACTCTTGGGAAAGGTATGAATCATCATCTTCTCCCCGACCAGCTATGGGTAAATAGTAGGACAGACCGGGTTCTATAGCCTTGGATGGCAACTGGTCTACTGCAGAAAGAAATGGCGACCTACTGCAGCCAAAAATATGCTCTGTCTGTCATGTATCGAAAGATACATGATCGCCTAAGCGTGTATCACGCATGGCACATAACTGATATATATATATATATATATATATATATATATATATATATATATATTATATATAATTTTCTATTGTCACATTCTCTATTTTGCATATGGCGCGGTCCAGACACCATTTGCAAGTGTTAGAAGCTGTCTATATTAAATTACGGCAGCCATCTTTGTGCCAGCAGAAAGAGAACTTCTTTAGGTCACGCCAGTTATTTGGAAAATCGTGAGTATCTATATTCTCTTATTTTAAAGTCACGTTGGAGTATTTATATCTTTTCCTGAATTTACATATATTTTAACCGTGAATTTATTCTTAGACGTACTCCACATCTTCCTCCATATTGCATTCATTCTCACACCAATTTAGATATAATCATTTTGCCAACGTTGGTCCCTGATGAAGTATAAGCCGAAACGTGCCTAGGTTAAATACAAAAATAATATGATCACCAAATTGTGTCACTTCAAATCAATTTATGCTTTCTGTGGCATCAAAACATTATATATATATATATATATATATATATATATATATATATATATATATATATATATATATATATATATATATATATATATAATTAGAGAGAGAGAGGGGGGGTGCTGTGGAGCAATGGAAAGCGGTCAGGATTGAGGAATCGGAGAGCCGAGTTCAAATTTTAGCCTTGAGAAAGTTATGAATCCATCTTCTCCCTCCAACTATGGGTAAAATAGCAGACAAATTGGGTCCTATAGCCTTGTTGGGTGAACGGTATAGGAGAAGGATGACTCTGAATTCAAAAACGTGCGTAATGTCGTTTGAGGACCTTGTGTTACAATATGTGCGCCAGTTCTCTGTCTTCGACTCTTCCAAAAAGTACAATATATATATATATATATATATATAAAAATTCTCAAGAGGATGAAGTTCAGGTAGAACTCAATGTCCAGGAGAGAGTAAGAATATAATATAAAAGGCTCAAACACTAATATTGTATGGTTATAATTTATTACAGTGGAATCGTAATCACGATCCAATTAATCAGACCTACAATATATATATATATATATATATATACAAGGTGAGATATGGCACTTGGATAAAGTTATAATCTGGCATATATATATATATATATATATTTCAAAACCTGCAGATGGTCGTTTGGGGACCTTGTCTCATACTATACACCAGTTCTCTGTATACAGTTCAGTGGTTGATTCTGCACAAGGCTTCACCACAATAAACAAATCATATGTGAGGGTAGTCTGGCTGTTCGGTTCTAAGAACTGAGCTGCTTGACACGGGAGTGTCCATATATATATATATATATATATATATATATATATATAGTGTGTGTGTGTGTGTGTGCGATGGCTAAATTGTCGCCATATTATATCTTTCATTTCGCGCATGCGCGTTGTTTGTTTATTTTATTTCGTCGACTGCACAGTGTAGTAGGATTACTTGGGTATCTTCTGTGAGACAAAGAGCCCGATGACGCAATTCACTCCGTCAGAAATTTTGAAACACCCTACTGATTTGTTTGGCATTCGCACCGAAAACTCCAGTACGAACATTTCAGAGATTTTTGGTGTCAATCTGAGGACAGTGCAAAGCGTTCGGAAAGAGTTGTAAGTAGATCAAACTTACATATATATATATATATATATATTAAAAAGAAGAGGGGTGCCGCAAACGTTTTTGGTTGTAATGTGGATTTATTGAGAAAAAATATTATACTTTCTGGTCCAGAAACACGTGTCGTGAAATTATGTAAAACAAAGTATAATATTTTTCTCAATAAATCCACATTACAACCAAAAAACGTTTGCGGCACCCCTCTTCTTTTTAATATACATACTTTTCTCTCGTTGGAACCACTACAACATATTTCCTTTATATATATATATATATATATATGTTAGTAGAAGATCAAATATAGTTCAAATATAGATAGGAATCGGACAAAATGATAAGCTAAAGGACAAACAGGAAACAGATATATATATATATATATATATATATATATATATATATATATATATATATATATATTATTATTATTATTATTATTATTATTATTAAAATCAACAGATATTTTTGTCTATTAATTTTACTGATCGACTTTTCAAAATATCGAATAATCCTTCTCAGCCAAGGAGGAAATTACCACATTAGTTCATTTTGGAAGTAAAGTACAATAAATATAGTGCAAGCTTTCGGCTTTCTTGTCATCACCAGGGTAGTGAGACAATGTATATTTTTAAAAAAGTAAAAAAACGTACATATCGCCTACGTCACAACACTATTTCCCTATGTCACAACACCATTTGCCTACGTTCTATGTTCTGTTATGTGCGAATACACGTGCGCACGAATGCGAGATGCTGGGAATTTTAATTATTTTTTCTTTAATCTAGCCGATTTCATTTAGATTCTTTTTCTTTTTCTTTCCATCACTTTTGTTAGTAGGCATCCCACAATGTGATAATAGAAGTCCTGCCAGGAATGGTGAAATGTTGTTAGAGCCAAGGCGCAAATTTACTGTAGATGACCCTTAAGATCAAGGCACCCTCTAGATATTTTCATCGTAGTGAATTATTTCTCCTTTGATCAGGGAAGCATTTATTATGTCATAAAATTGTGATCAGTCTCTTTTGTGTTCATATGAGCTTTTATTTAGATTCCTCCGATGATGTTCTAAGGAATGAAACGCATCACAAGAAAACTTTTTCCAATTTGTCATACATTTTTTCCCCAATATTGTTTTTGAAATATCAATACAGTGTAACCCGGATATAAGAGAGTTGTCGGGACCGGAGAAGAAGTCTCTTATATCCGGGTTTCTCTTATATCCGGGTTTGGTCTATTTTATATACATTAACACAGGCTCTAATTTGGGACCAGAGAAAATCTCTCTTATATACGGGTTTCTCTTATATCCGGGTCTCTTATATCCGGGTTACACTGTATATATATCGTTATCTCATATCATCTAATTTAAATCACAATGCAATTTCATATACTTATCGGTTGCGCCGCCTAATCTCCCTTACGTACTAAGGAGATATTCCGTTGTCATGGTAACAACTCATTACTTGATACCAATAATTAAATATGACTTGTTAACATTTCACAAGTAGTAGTGAGAACAAGTTTCTACTGCTTAGTTTACTAATGAGATATTACATTGTTATGGTAACAGTAGCCATTACTAGATATTAATTAATGAACATATCTGTGTTACCATAAGAATGGAATATTTCATTAGTAGAAGAAAAGAATTAAATCAACAGAAAAGCGTTTCTACAGAAAGATGTTGAGAATACCATAGACCAAACAATGACAAAGTTTTGTAGAAAATGGAAACAAAAAGAAAATTTATTCTTGGGAGAGACAGTTGAGGTTTCTAGGGCGCATAATGAGGAAAGACGGCTTGGAAAATCTGGTACTCACAGGACAGAAGGCAAGAGAGACAGACGAAAACAACGCATAAGATAGGGAGCTTGAGTAAATGGATGGTAGACAGGATTTAAGATAAATAATGCAATAATAAAATGTATTAAAAGCTACAAGGGATAAGAAGTTGTGGAGGGCCATGATCCCCTACATTTTGAGGGACACGGCACATAACGAAGAAGATGGAGAATATGTTTCTAATACATTGCCTTATATTTTTGTTTTGTGTTAGCTTTCCTTTTTTGTTCATTCGTTTTTTGGTTGGGGTACTTTTAATGGTTTTAAAAAGGATTACTTCATACATGCGTTAATAGATTTAATTATATTAATCAATAAAAACAACTGTTATATATCCAAAATAAATATATCTAATGCAATTAAAAAAATTAATATTACCATCATTTTCGACGGTAGAAATAAATTAGTTTTATAATAATATATTTCTTTTCGTTCTGAGAATCAGTTATGGCCTGTTTTGTTTTACGGTATATCAACCTCAATGGGTCATTTAATGCAGATAAGATGTTTATGATAGGTTCATATGAATAGAATATGTATTCTTTGCAATAAATTAATTTGTAGATCAGGTTTCATTGACGTATTTTTGCAAAAATATATTACTGGTATTTTTACTATAAAAATCTATTTTTATATTTTTAAACCCAGTGTTTGGGGTTTAACTATTTGACCGTAACTGGGACTCTAACAGGTGCTATCACCCCGGGTCAAGGTGGACCTGGGAACAACAGCAATTAAGAGATAATTCCACGCTTTTCAAAACCTCCCGAACATAGGCCTTGCTGCCGAATGTAGTTTATCGTCATACCCAGGACGTGGTGCTGGGAATCGATGCCCTTGAGACTGAATTTCTAAAAATGACACTTCAGATTGTCTCCATTCCTATTGCGGTGAAAAAAAAAAAGAAAAGAAAAAGTTAGCGTATTATTTCTCAGCTCGTCTCATCCGAAGAGGATGGTGAGGGGTGGGGAGTGAAAACGCGAGCGACTTGGACACAAATAATAGAAAAGGATTTGGCTATATCCGTGATATCTGATCGCAAAATAATGTCTGATCCTAGTTGAATCGGGCCGGGCGCCGCACAATTACAGTCCTCTACATCCGGGACATCTCGACAGACGTCTGCTTGAATCATAGCCGAACAGATTGCAAGACAGGCTGGCTTGGCGCGTGTCCGCTGTCTGCCTAAATCGCACAATAATATATATAATTCCTAATTAGTATTTGAAGTTGTGTATTTTCTCACAGTGATTTCATTACATTTAGCACTTCTTCTCAATCTCTCACTGTCTCTTTCTCTCCCCCCCACACACACATATATATATATATATAATTAAATGTATGTATATATGCGTGTGCTGTGCACATGATTTTCAGATAATTCTTAACCCAATACCGAATTTGAACAATTTTCCGTTATCATTTTTATGATCGTCTGCATCTGTTTTCGCGTTAGACAAAACAGATTAGTCTGCCTTTATGGGGAAAAAAAAAAAGATCAACCCTTCTGATGACCTAGTTGTTCCACAAAGTAGCCCACTTTGTCCTTCGAGCGATTTCTCGGGATAATAAACGTTACTCGGCGGCGCCCATCTCCTCTGAAATTACGCTGAGAGTCTGTACTAGGTTACATGGCAGCGTTAGCAGTGAGTAGTCCCACAAAGATCACAAAATAGAATGCAGAAATAGCATTACTTACATACCAGTACATAATACTTACCTGGCACATGCCAGGTAGAGCTTATCATCTCTAAGTTGCGTCTTTGTCTTCGGGCAGAGTCCGACTCAGTTGTGGCTTTTTCCACAGACAGTGATGCAACTGAGGAAAATAAATACTGATAAGTGTCCGGTCCCTGGTAACAGATACCCGGGATTGCACTCCCTACTGCACTAGTGAAGGGAAATCGGTAGTCATACCGATGCCAGCTAAAACGACGTTTGCAGGGGCTAGGCATTTTTTTTATCCTTGGCCCGTGTGTACGCGCTCGGGTTCCCCAAATTAAATCCCGACCTTGTGTCATATCTAGTCTCAGTAGGGAGACCGGGGTAAATAACCATACTAGTACATAAGTCGATCTTCGTAGGATGGGTTGGCGTTTGAATTTACGTCAATAAATTCGAGATGTGCAATGTGTTACATGATTTTTCTTACTATAACTAACTCGTTTATAAGCAACTGTAGTCAGACGGGATCGCAGAAAGAAACGGCAGCCCACTGCGAGAAAATATGCCTAGGCTATTATTAATGGAAAGAGACATGATCGCGCCAAGCGTGTATCACATATGACACTTAACTTGACACACATGGGACTAAACTTTAAGCCACTTCCATACTGACCTCAGTGTGATATAAACAACTAAAAACAAAAGAAAAGTGTAAAATTATATAAAAACAGTTACTAAATACGTTATATTATACTGTATTTTAGTATATATTTTAGTTTAGTTACATTGAAATGCTTTTTTCTGTTTATTAGATCCAAGTAGGTACCTCTACAGAAACGCGATATCTAAGATTTAAAAAGAATTTTTAAAAACTGAAAAATCTTTCTTGAAGCTTTTATTTTAGTCTTAGTTTCAAGTTAATAAATTCATTTTAATATTTCCAATAAGAAAAATACTTTGCTGTATTTTAAAACTAATGTAAATTAACTGGAAATAGTTTTCGTTTAGTAATGGCTCAAATCGCAGACTTTAGCACCATTTTAGCCATCTTTCAACACAATGTAACTCTCTTTATTAAAAAAAAATGTTTAAAAAATGAAATATACTTTTCTGTGAGGAATATTAGCTGATTTAAAGTATAATTAATTTGATTTGAAACAAATATTACTTTAACTTTAAAATATCGCAGAAATGCATTTTTAACACAGCGGTTCTTTATTTAAGGTGTTCAGAGGTTGACAGCTTGACTGACAAACGGACTTATTTTTGTACGGTGGATATTGTGGCACCTTGCATTATTAGAAATATTGATAGAAATATGATTTAATTTTTTTACTCGGTTTATTAAACAGGTTGTTAGTTTTTTTTTTTAGACGAAGAATAATTGAGTTTGAAAATAATTCACTAAGTTGTACTTAGACGATCCTAAAAGAAAAAGGAAAGAAAGAAAGAGAGAGGTCGAGAAATACAAAAAGCGGTCATTAACAAAACACGTATCAGAAAGGTATTTAGGCCAACATCTTGGCCGATTTTCGAAAAGACAATGGGATTTGTTATTTAGAAGGAAAGTCATTTAGAGAATGGAAGGACCATGCTTGATAAGAGTGTATTGATAATAAAAAAAAATATCGGTCGAAGCACATGACCGACTTTTTGCGTAGAAAGACTCATTATCAATTTGGAGAAAGGGAAATTTTTTAGAACAATGGGAACGAAATTTTAATCAGAGGAAAGGTGTCTTTTTTGGGTTGAGGGGTGACCGGTGGAACTGTATACAGATTCTGACCGGTTAAGAATTGAAACCCACGATAATAAAGTGGAAACATTTTCAATGTAGATAATTAAGATTTTTTGACTATCAGGTCTGACCGAAAAAAAACAAAAGAGGTGAAGAAGGCGGATGTCTCGGCTCACAGATAGCGCCAATATTCTTTCCTGAAGTCACATCTAATTAGCAGCAGGCTGTTTTGACAGAACCCAGGTGAGAAAAGCCAAGATTATCATTTTTCGTACGTGCGAAAAAGGCCAAATTAGATTTTGTTTTTTAGAACAAGAACGATATAAGCCCCGCCCCGATTGGAGACAGGAGAACGCCCAACCAGAATCTCATTAGCCGAAAACGGTCACGTGGCTGCGGAAAAGAAAAGAAAGAAATGCTCGATCAAGAACCATTGGTCGAAAACGGTCACGTGATCTGCGGAAAAGAGGAGAAAGAATGCTCGATCAAGAACCATTGGTCGAAAACGGTCACGTGGCATGCGGAGAGATGGGTGCGCCTCCCCACCAAAGGCACTGTGAGGAAGTAGGGGTGAAAATAATAGCGATAATGGGAAGACAGAAATAATGCGGCTATTGGAATTATCGAGAACCCCTGACGCCGACAAACCCACCCCGTTTTGTTGCGGCGTCAATAAAAGCAGGACCCTAGTCGACAGAAATGAGTTGCAGCTGGACCGCGGGCAGGGATAGAGCCTGAACGCGGGCATCAGGCCCGATTCACTCGCCCCTTTGAAGACAAGAGAATCCTCAGACAAGAAATCCTTCCACCCAAGTCGAAGACAAGAGAACTTCCAGCCCAAGCAGACGAAGAAGGAGATTGCTCGAAGGACGCCAAGAGTTGTGGCAGAGTTACGGCAGAGTTACGGCAGAGTTCAGCCCCGGACGGCAGCGAGAAGAGACCACCTCGGACGACAGAGAGTTGCGGCTGAGTTGCGGCAAGAAATCCTTCCAGCCCAAGTAAAAAACAAGAAATCCTTCCAGCCCAAGTCGAAGACAAGAGAAGTTCCATCTAAGTCGACGAAGAAGAAGATTACTCGAAAGCCGCAGAGAAGTTGCAGCCGAGTCAAAGACAGGCCGAAGAGTTGCAGGCCAGACAAGAAGTAAAGTTGCAGACCAAACAAGCAAATCAGTTCCACCTCAGTCGACAGAAAAGAGTTGCTGGACGGAAGAAGAAGAAATTGAAATCAAGCCAAGCCCGAGATCAGAATTCGACCCAACCAGATCGAAGTGAAGAAATACAACTCAAGTCGAAGAGAAGAATCAACTGCGAATGATTGACAGAAATTAGCCCCAGTGTCGAACTAGACCACACTCCGACATACATAATTCTGAAGAGTAGGCAATTCGAAATCTTTAAGTTGTATGATAGAAGCTCGGTGCCATAGTCCACAGAGCGGGTCGGGAAATAAGAACAATTTTTCTTATGTAACGGACATTAGATATAAAAGGTTGTCACCCTTTTTTTTTTTATCAGTAATTTTTTGTCTCGTGAGTTTTTTTTTTTTTTTACTTGTGTTTTGCCACCCCGTCGGACTCAACTTGTATCGGCCCCAATCCCTGCTGGTCCCGTCTGTCTAAGATCTAAACACAACGTGGGTAGACAGACCGGAGATCAGTACAGTTGCTTCAGTAACCAGGTATTGGAAGCGAGTTGGGAAAGGCGAGGCTGGTGATCATCTAACCAAGGGGTTGGAGCGGCACGCTTGGAACCAGGAGGAGCGACCAGGAGGAGCGACGTCACAGTTGGCGCCGTAACCAAAGGATTCGACCCTGGGTCAGGTGTGTACCACGTCACAATATATCTGTAAAAATTACTTGAGGAATACAACGTGAGCGCCTTTTCATATAATCTTAACTACTCAGTAATCTTAAAAATTTAGGAAAATATTCTCCATAATCTAATATTTTATTCAATCTTAGATATTTTGGATTTTAAATTTAGTATAGTTATCGTTCTTATTTTCTGATAATGTCGTGTATGGACATCAGTGTTTACACAAATCAGGACATTTATACACAAATAAAAAATACAAAATGCTTTTTAAAATATTGGGGGGGGTCGCTAAATTGTAATAAGCTTTCCCATTTATGATTAGTAAATATAGTTTTTTACTTAATAACAATATCACCTAATCAGGACAAATTAATACAGAAAAAAATTTATAAATTATAATTAAATTAAAAAAATTAAAACAATTCTTGTAAAAATTCATCGAAAATTTTTCTTCTTAAGACAATAGTATCCATAATATGTTTTATTCCTAAAAGTAATTAAAAGATTTTCTAATTAAATAATGTCTTAGCTTTATTGCATTTTTTATTTTATGATTCAGTGCAGATTTTCGGTAACCGGGAGGGGGTCCTGTTTTGCAAAAAGAAATTGATTTCAATTCTCCAAGGACTTATGCTTTTAACTAATGTAAATATTAAGCGGATCAAAAATGTTATATTGAAAAAAATTGTGTGGTCGACATAGATTTGATAATTTTGTCTAAATTTCTAGGATGAGGCGTTATTATTATTTACATTCAGACTAATGCGACAATAACTACAAAGATTATATTGATCTCAATGCAACTAGATTTGACATTCCAGTCTAATTAGAAGAGAAAATAATTCACTAAGAAGAAAATACATTGAAAGTGGACTGATCTCACAATTCTCTACGGTCGACCTCAGACCGGGTTCATACACAATATCATCCACGGAAATAACAATAGTTATAAGAACTAATAGAGGTAAACAAAGCAAAAAAAAAAAAACAGATCTAATCGAAGTGGACATATTTCAAATCCAGCAGATGTTAATGGCTTCAAAACAAAAAAAAATTTCTAGCTGTAACATATGATAAGGATCTTTATTAACTTTTCCTCAACATTCCAACGCACTTTCCTGATACAGAGATTTCCGAACTGAAGACGCCTACCATAAAGAAGGCGAAACGCGTTGTTTGAATAGTTTTTCCACATTGTCTCATT
Source organism: Acanthosepion pharaonis (assembly GCA_903632075.3). Taxonomy (NCBI): domain Eukaryota; kingdom Metazoa; phylum Mollusca; class Cephalopoda; order Sepiida; family Sepiidae; genus Acanthosepion; species Acanthosepion pharaonis. The sequence goes on along the minus strand of CAHIKZ030003885.1, from coordinate 494,654 downwards.
ATATCCACCATATTTTATATAAATTACATAAAACCAACACTATTTATTTTAACTTGTTTTAACGGTGCGCCAAATAATTCGCTTCTGCTCTTTCGACAACGAGTCAGGGAATTTGTCAGAGTAAGCAATACTCACTCAGCAGATGTTAGGCGATAATGCAACTTTGTAAAAATAATTCGTTTATAGTATAATGTTAAAAAAAAAAGTATGTACTATGTAGCAACGGGACTTGACCGAAGGACACCTGACCATCGACGTCAGTCAGGAGCAAACTGCGGCGTTTGACGTTATGAATGGCCCGCGTCTAATGTCATGAAGAAGAGATTTACTTGAAACCCCCCACCCCAATCAACTGAGTCAGATTGTGACACAAGGTCAGTTTTTTAACGTGGGACCTGAGTGTTTTCACTGGGGGCGCTGGTATAAGCTGGTCATAATTTGTCCCAGCTGGTCAGAGCTGGTTTAATATAGTCACAGCTGGTCTTAGCTAGTCATAGCTAGTCATAACTTGTCCAAGCTGGTCAGTGGTCGTCTAAGTTAGTCATAGATGGTCTTATCTAGTCATAGCTTGTTCAAACTTATCAGAGCTCGCCTAAGTTAGTCATAGATGGTCTTAGCTAGTCATAGCTGGTCATAACATGTCCAAGCTGGTCAGAGCCCGTCTAAGTTAGTCATAGATGGTCTTAGTTAGTCATAGCTGATCATAACATGTCCAAGCTGATCAGAACTCGTCTAAGTTAGTCATAGATGGTCTTAGTTAGTCATAGCTGGTCATAACGTCCATGCTGGTCAGAACTCCTCTAAATTAGTAATAGATGGCTTTAGCTGGTCATAGCTGGTCATAACATGTCCATGCTGGTCAGAGCTCCTCTAAATTAGTAATAGATGGCTTTAGCTAGTCATAGGTGGTCATAACATGTCCATGCTGGTCAGAGCTCCTCTAAGTTAGTAATAGATGGTCTTAGCTAGTCATAGCTGGTCATAACGTCCATGCTGGTCAGAACTCGTCTTAGTCATAGATGGTCTTAGCTAGTCATAGCCTGCCCAAGCCAAATTTCATAAAAAAAGATAACGGTTATTAAAATGGTGTTTCTTTCTTTTTGTTCTCACTTGTTTGATTGGTTGATTGGTTTTGTTTATTTTGTTTATTTATATATCTCTGGGTTATTTAATATCAAAATCTAAAATACATTGTACGCAATTTTCATTTTTTTTTTCGCTGGAGGGCAATAATAATGGTTTTAGGGATATAAGTTTTACTAATTAACTCGGGAGACTAAGTGGATTCATACCTTTCCGAAGTGTATTTGAGCGTAATGTGAACCGTAGAGAAATCGATCTCTGATTGACAACTACGAGCCGATATCCATTACACCATCCGCACATCCAAGCAGACAGCACCTGGTATTCCTAAGAGGTCACCCGTCTAGGCACTAACCAAGCTCGACATTGCTTAACTTCGCTGATCGTACGGGTTTATACTTAATGGGAAATAGACACTTGCTGGCTGTGAGGTTCTTCGTGGCTAAGCGTTGAACTATGCCGGATCAAACGGTGATCTCCCCTATAGAGAGTGATGCGGGTTCGATCCCTGACGTTTTCTTTTGTAAGATTTCTCGAATGTGCAGGCCGATAGACGTAATACACATTGTTTGATAAATAAAAACGGGTCGTCTATTTCAAATACGAAGCATCCACTATAATAACATTTGAAGTAATACAAAAAATGTCGGATTAAAAATAAATCCATTAATCCTTTTGAAATATACATAGCATAAACGGACACTGAAATCCAAGTTTATTACACTGAAAAGAACAATATATGACGCGTTCGGCGAAGGAGGGGTGTATTCAACAAAAGATCGAAGATTGCTTTTTTTTCACTGCAAATTATTCATTATATATCCAAGTATTTTAGAAAAAATTAGATCCGATTACACAAATATTTCAAGCTCAGTTTATGTTTATAGTTCGTAGCCATGCAATGAGATGAGGTAACATAAACCGTAGATTTGTCTACGGAATATCATTGCATTATTGTTACATAATTATAGTGACATCATTAAGGTTTTTTGTCAAAAGCATTTTATTTATGGCCGTATATTAATTTAAAATATTCCTTTTTACAGGCTTTATTTCTGAAATGGAATAAGATCATTCTAAAATTCCAGAATTTTGCTATTGTGCATCAAAATGACTGGAAGAAAGCGATCTAAAAACAACAATGGAAAAGAGAAGTAACAAAGCTTAAACGAAGAAGCTCCATTTTTTTTTCAACTTAGGAAACTTAGCATTGCAGCCAAAGTATCTAAAATGCTGGCAATAACAAAGGAGAAAATGAAAAATACCTAACAACAAATCGAATATAACCTCAAAATTTATACTATTTTTATTTATTTGTTATGTAACTAAATACACAATTGTCAACATTGCTTCCGTAAAACTTGATATTTACTGTAATAAATTCTTAATAAATATTATTATTGTTTTTATTTTATTTAAGTGTAAAGTAGTCCTACATTTACAATTCCTTACGGCTAACCATGAAATGAAATGTTGATGAAAACTGCCTAAAACCTTTAAGCGGACATTTCCGCAAAATCATCAAATGTTGAATACGTCCCTCCTCCGCCGAACGTGGCATTTATTCCATATGGGAAAAAATCCACAAAAATACGGTATATTTTCCCTCTCCTCTTAATTGGGTCGAGTGCCAGACATTGAAAAACATTTTCATAAAGCATGAAGAAGATACAAACCTTTCCATTTATTATTATAATTCTGGTCGTCCCTTAGCACGTACGTTACGCTCTGCCAATATCTCATAAATAAAGGACGATTCCATTTTGATCGCGAGAAAAGACGGAAAAGGTATATCAGAGATGCTGTTCAGTTTCAGTGAGAAAAAAAAAGTGTTTAACGGCTGCTTGTCAATTTCAAAGCTTTTCATTTGTACCCTCTTACTTCTTTGCATAATGACATGCATTCGTATTTATGATTGTTATCGTAATACTTTGTTAAAATTGTTAAGTTCAAATATTTGACGATGAAATAAGGGTAAATTCTACGGATAGTTTATAGCTGTAGAACTCGCAAGGAACTTATTCAATTAAAATAAGAAAACAGTGAAATGTTTCGATGGTATATCTTATTATTATGATTATTGCTATTGTTATTAAAGATAAAATAAGTTTTGCATTGTCACGACATACCATGTAACTTGAACTGGTGTTCAGCGAACTCTGGTCCTTGTTTCACAGTGAGTCTCATCGGCTCTCTTCATTCAGGCCAATGCCCCAGAGTCGCATCGTCTCATTTTCTCAATGAAAGGCAAAAGCCTTCTTTTCACCAGGTGAAAGGTATTCTTGTCATAATAAATGGAACAACGCAATGGGTTCTTTTTTAGGTTGTTTTATTCTTTCCAACTGGGAAATGTTGCCGACTGCTTGCCGGTGACAAAGAGGGTACATCGAGTCAGAGAATTTCCCTACCTCCATAGATAGTCTTGCCTTCTTGTTAGTTGCTGATTAGTCAATTCATGAACCAATGAAAACACTGCTTCTTTTCCTTTTTTTTTCTTTTTCTTACGTGATTTCTGACCCTGAACTGACTTTGTCAAATATATCGCATTTCAGAAATACAATTCCAACAAGCTGTATGGTTATTTATTAGTTAGATTTTTTTCTCTTCTTAATCTTTAACATTATTTTTTCTCTCCTTTATTCTCTACCCACAAAATTACAGTTTTCTACTGTTTAATAAGCATTCACTTCAATCACTTTACCAGCGCCATAATGTAGCTTCTCTGTACTTTTTCTATAAATACTTTCATGGTAACTATACGAATGCACTCTTCGCTATGGTATCTAGACTTTATGAATTTAAGTGCAGTACTAGATTGGCAATAAGCTCTCGTCAATTAACAGCTGAGTTGTCTACATGTAACTAAGTTCCATGCTAAGATTTTTTTCCTGCATTTTTCGCTTGGGAAATTTTCTTCCAGTTCCATGTATTTCGACAAACTTTCATCTTCAAAAACTTAAAAATAACGTATAAACACTATATATATATATATATATATATATATATATATATATATATATATACTGGTTGCGCATTCTCCGGCTAACATTCTCGGCTGACATGAAGTGGAAAGACTGTATTGAATCTATTGCTATACCAGATGCTAAGAAAGTTGGTCCACTGTGTCGCGCTAGACAATTTTCCCTCCAGAATCTATCATACATATCTATACGTCTACCATCCGTTCACACTTATAATATTGCTGCCATATATGGTCCAGTGCTGCTGCTATATATTTAGAGATTCTTGATAAAAACCAAAAGAAGAAATAATCAATAATTATGGTCCTGGCCTGGCATCTCGGCTTTAGTCACTTCCTTACCGCCATAATGTAGCTTCTCTGTGCCTTTTTCAATAAATATTTTTCATGTTAACTATTCGAATGAACTCTTCTCAAATGGTATCTAGACTTTATGAATTTAAGTGCAGTACTAGATTGGCAACTAGGTCTCATCAATTCACAGTTGAATTGACTTGACGCAACCGTAAGTTCTATGCAAACAGTTTCTTTTTTCTCTTGTCGAACTCTCTTCCAACACCATGCTTTCCAGCCAACTTTGATCTTTCAAAATTTAAATGCAATGTCAATCATTATCTGTAGTCTTCTTGATTACTCTTTTATTATTCTCCCTCCTTAATGTTTCTTTTTTACTTATTCTTTCACACTCAGTAACTCCTTGTATTTTGTGGTTTCACTACCTTGCTTGGGGTGAAATGATTAAAAAAAATATTTTTTTAACTGAAAACTTTTTGACTTATTTAATATTTTGGGCTAACATCAGTCAGTAAGTTAAGTACCATACACGTTGGGGGATCATGTCTCTTTCGATTCATGACTGACAAGCCAGACGATTTTCCCCATAGTAGGTTGCCGTTTCCTTATGCAGTAACCAATCAAAGCTATAGGTCTCAAAAGAGAAGAGATTTTCAAGGGTATTTGCGCTTATGTGAATATAATGAACCCGACATGAATTGGAACTCGGCTCTCCGATTTCTCACTCCGAGCCGATATCCGTTACACACCATACATCCTAACATACATATGTAAAAACAATGTTTCCAGTGACTTAAACATTAAAATAAAATAATCTTGTTCTATTCAACAAACCCGAACAGGAATACAAAACTTTATTTCTCCATCCATTCTTGAGACACGATCCAGATGTCGTGTCATCCCAAGATTCATTTCTGTTGGCTATTTGTTTCTCTGCCAATGTCATCTGGGCACCATTAATTGCCTCTTCCTAATATAGCGTCTGGGGCACATTTGCAGCCTTTTCTAATCGAAACTTTCCCGCCATTTTCCAACAATCATCTGACAATTAAGTTGAACACTGGGTGCCAAATGATTCCCAACATGGCCGATTATCTGATGTCATTACTTTTCCATCTTCAGAGATTTTACAAGTCTAAATCTGATCACACGGGGCGAAAGTCATTTCATTGGTTTGAAATCAATATATATTTTACCCACCAATCATAGACGGTCGTAAATGTGGCTTAATGATATTTTCGTCTTCCATTTCGTTCGGAGATTTTACAAGTCTAAATCTGATCACACGAGACGCGAGTTCTTTACGTTGGTTTAAAATCAATATATTTTACCCAACAATCACAGACGGTCGTAAATGTGGCTTAATGACGGTTTTGTCATCCACTTCGTTCACCAAGGAGTTCACCTATCATCAACCTATAGGAAATCGTGAGAACGACATAGGAGACGCTTTGCTCCCTGGGACGTTTGCGTGTTGGTATGAGGGAAATCTCAAAGAGAGAATTAGAGTAGCAAAAAGCTAAATGGATACCCGCCCATCACCCCGTTCCAACTGTCAGTAGCATCTGATCGGATGGTAGTTTTAATGGCAGAATTTGATTTTACAAGTACACGAGAACTAGCCAAATAACTATTGTAACAGATATAATGAAATAGTTTCACAAGAATAAGAAATCCCACCACAGCGCAAGGCTATCACACTCTATAAAGCACTCATCTTTATAAATACGGGTTAAGCTTAATATTGTCTGTGTGTTCTCACCTTACGCCAGGAGAATTGTTTTATAGGAATAAAGTGTCGCTGCCTACACTTGAGTTTGAACACAGATCGCCAGTGTGCAAACACGGGCAATTACATTATTGAATTAAGTAAACCACGTGACCATATAGGAAACGCATAAGTAGAAAGTAGCGTGACGTCTGAACGATCGCTATTTCTAGTCTATCCTCTATTTGTGGTGTCCTCCCTCTAATGAGTCTATTGTGGACTCTTCCATTTACTATAAAATTAGTCGGAAAGTAAGTCTCGGGGGAACAGTAGTATAGATTGAACTCAAGTCAATCGACACACACTACCAATTCGTTTAATACTCTTCTGTTGTATTTACTGTTCAATACCCAATTTATCTGCAACCTCTTGTTTTGTTATTTCTTAATTATTTACTTGGTTACAACACTCTATTACTAGATGGATCACCATTTCTAATCTATACTATTTCTCTATACTATTCACTATACTATCTCTACAATTCGGTGGTTAATTGTCGAGCGTGTATGATCGAGTAAGTCCTTATTAGTTCGAGTGTTATTCGAAGGCGTCTGACACCAGCATTGTTCAACGATGTTACTATAGTTTTATCTGCGATGACAAAGTCTCTACTACAACGAGCATTACAAAAGTGACAACGAGTATTCGTTGACATTACAAAAGTGGCAACGATTGTTCGTTAACATCACGTCAGGAGAACAAAACTACCATGCCCGTAGAGCTAACATATAAATATTTATCCGTGCGCCCACGTGGCTACAATATATGACACAAGGTCAGAGCTTAATGAGGGATTTTGGGAAAGCGTTCAAGAAATTTCCTAAGATCCCTCAGTACTTCCCTCTTCGGGGCGCCGAGTAATGACTTCAGCCTCTTCTCGAAAATGAGTTGATATTCATTTCAAATGAAAAATTCGCTATATATATATATATATATATATATATATATATATATATATATTTCTGTGTGCCCACGACGCTATCGAATGTAACTCAAGGTCAGTTTAAAGTTAGTTTAACGTCAATATCGTGAACAACTTGTTCACCCCTCCTCGACAGTTCCCCTTTTGGGGACGCCTCAAGCACCGGTCAATAAACCCAGCCCTCCCTCTTCCTTACGGAATGAACCCCTGAGACTTGAGCTAATAACATTTTGAAACTTTCTCGGCAAGAATACCATAGAAGTATAAATGATTTTCTAAGAGTAACTTATATTTGGCACAAGACCCTAAGTGCGGAGCACCCAGTTAGATGAAACTCACTCGTAATTGATCTAACGAGACCAGCTTGCTAACCATTACTCTACATCGAAGTACAAAAAATTCACCATATATATATATATATATATATATATATATATATATATATATATATATATATATATGCATGTATATATAGTGAATTTTATAACAATTTAAAAAAATATATTTTAATAAATATTTCATCTGTGTTATTTAATTTTAGTTCAAATTTTTAAAATTACCATATACGTAAAGCAGCGTTTCTGTCAAAAACGTTTTTTATTCATCGTGTTTGTATAAAAAGAATTTATACCTACCATATCAAAATTCAGTAGTAAGTTAGGAAAACATATGACATTCATAATAAGTATTGTTGTCGTCCGATATTTCACCTTACTACAAATTAATTGAAAGTAGCCGAAAAAGTTATGAAATTATCTAAGTAAATGAAAATAGTCTGTTTGTTTAGATTTTCTTAACATCGTACCAGATTATTTAAACAAGTGAAAAATAGTTTTCTGAATGTATTATTATTATAATTATTTCCTTGGGTTTCTGTTGTATATACATGTCCTTCCTTCTGACAACCTATGCTCTATGTAGCTATGTCCAGAGGAGGAATTTCAAGCATGATAACAAAAGGAACTTTAGAAAATAGATGTTTTAATCAAAATGTTTATACAGAAATTTCAAGGCGATAAAAGTATTTATTTACATTATTCTTCATTGACATATTAACAACGTTTCGGCGGTTGTACGCTCCGGCCTTCTTCAGGTGATTGGAATTTCGAACCGAACCCTTTATTTAGTCCACTGGAGTAGGTTTTTCTAGTTCCATGTGCGATGACTCTCCCGGGTGTTATTTCTCTTTAACTCAACCCTCCAAGTATGTTGGTTCACCTCTGCTATAGCCTGGTATTGAACTCACAACTGTTTGAGTCTGGTCACTGGACCTAACCAACGCTTTTATCCACTGGGCCATGTGTCCGGTAGACGAAATATAGGGTTCGATTCGAAATTCCAAATAATCATAATACAGAGTGTCCCAGAATAAATGTAACCCAAAAACGTGTAAACGCCATTTATTTTCTGTTTACAAACTATATACAAGCCACATATTTCTGAAAACTAGAGAATTTAGCAAATCTACTGCTACAAACAACATGTCACTAGCTCTACTGGCAAAGATTTTATCGTCATTTATAGAATATGATCCAAATGTGCTCCGTTCTACTGAAGACACACTTGAATTCTACAGGCGAAGTTGTCGATGACTTAGGATGCACTCTTCTTTTGGTATAGCTCCGATTTCTTGAGTGATTGCCGCCTTTACCTCTGAGATGGTTTGAGGCTTGTTGCTGTAGACCCGATCCTTCAGTTACCCCCACAGATAAAAATCTAGGGAGGGGGGGGTTGAGGTTGAGGGAATGCAGAGATTATTTAGATTCGCGTTTACGGCTGATGAGTCGGTTGGGAAACTTCTACTCCAAACACTCCAGTAAGACATTTGCTGTATGATGGATGGTTCCATCTTGCTGATGTCACTGGTGTCCCCTCTGAACTCTGGTTACACCTCTGTTACGGTTCATTGAAGGATTTGGTGAGGTGAAGGTCCTGGCACCTTTTACGGGCGGATTTCTTCAGACGCCAGCCTACTGAATCTCGGACAGCTGCTAATGTTTTCAGGAGACCTACACTAGGTTTTCTGCCAACTTTGACTGCTGAAGACTTTTTTCTCATGTTGTTGAGTGTCCCTGTGGCCTCAAACTTCTTGATCCATCGGTAAATGTCAGTTTTGCAAGGGGATATATTCTTGCCATGCTTTCTGTGAAATTTCACGATGGCATGTTTATAGGAATTTCCCTCCAATTTTCTCAGCACACAGAACATTTTCTCAGTATCTCTCTATATGTGCCTCAAGGACACATGGTACAGTGGATAAAGGCGTTAGTTAGATCCAGTGACAGGACCCCAATACCTGGTTAAGGAAGTGGAGAAGTTGGAGAGGGGAATTAACAGGAGATAACTGACAACTGACATTCATTAAACATGGCAGGTGAAACTAGAACAGTCTACCCCAGTATGCGAAATAAATGGTTCGGTTCGACAATCCAACCAACTGAAGAAGGCCGGAGCGTACAACGGCCGAAACGTTGTAATAAATATGGCGACAAAGATGAAGACAATAGTCCGAATAATGTAAATAATGTACATAATACCTCATCTCAGAAATATAGACAGATAGTGAATCACCAGCTGTTTTGTATTTATATGTATTTTGGTATATTTTGCAAATAAAATGATTTCTGGTTTTGGTTTTTGTTTTTTTTTTTTTTGGTATTTTGTTTTTTGTTTTGGGGATTTTTTTGTTTTGTTTTTTTTTAGCAAATATTAAACCAACTGTACTGTAGTATGCAATGTTTGATTTACACTTGTCGAACGTTAAAAAAAAAAAGAAACAGAACAATGTGTAGTATCTGTTCCGTGCCGGTGGCTGTCCTCTCCCCAGCTGCCTGGACAGAATCCTCGGACTTGTTCTGTAACATCTGTTCCGTAACGGTGGTATGACCGGTTATGACTAGCTTAGACCAGCTAAGACTAGCTTAGATCAATGATCCGAGTGGAGACACTCAGGTCCCCACGTTAAAACAAACCGACCTTGCGTCACAACCTGAATCAGTGGAGAGCCAAAGAACAATGTGCAGGGAGATGACACAATTAGTATCAAACATGTATCCTTCTTATTATACCTCTTGGTTCCTTCTGTAACGAAGGGCCGCAACAACACCTTTCCAACGGACACGGTTCCGGGTGATCCTCTTCAGCTCGGCCCATGTCGTACCGGCTGCCTTCAGCTCTGCGTCAACACTTCCTCGCCACGTCTTTTCGCTTCCCTTGTAGATTCCAGTCAAGGACCAACCTCCTTCCCTATTTCCGGTTCTTGATATCAATCTCGATTGGGGCTTGTCTGGTCCTGTCCCACAGTTGGTCGTTGGAGACAACTTCCTGCCACCTAATATTGAGGATGCTCCTGAGAAATCGGTTGGTAAATGTTTGACGTTTGTGGGTATAGAACGTTTAGAAACTGTAAAAATTATTAAAAAAAATACGCTAATGCTTAAAGAAAGATAAAAAGATTACAAAATTAATTACGGGCCGACTTCCGACCAGGTCTGTTTGCGAACTGTCGGTTGTAACCAATTGTGGTCATAAGTAGACGACAACCTGTAATTTACATTACTCTTGAAGTACAAAATTTCCACAATATTTAGAGAAAATGCACAGATATGTTCAAACAAGAAGGCAACAAGGTTTCGGTGATAATAAACTCACACAAGGTGAAACTAAATTTGAAACGAACAAACATTCCAGTGGTTTGTGATTATTTCCCCGTAGCAGCGTAAAACAGACTTCAATGAAGGTGAAAGCTGTAGGATTAAAATGAAACGCTTGGTGTTGGTCGCCACTTTGTTACGGCTGAAGTGTAAAACTTTCAAAGGAAATGATTTCAACACATATACATATATTTTACACACACACACACACACAGAGAGATATATATATTGATGCATGTTTCATTAAATAATATAGACAAGTTTTGTCTATTTATTTTAAGTAATTGATAACCTAAGCGATTGGTTTATTCCAACGGCTTCCCATACTTAATACTTCTCGTTTTCACTCTCGCGTGGTCATGAGTACACGAGTTAGTGGTTACTTTGAAATTTTTCATGCAACAAAAACAGACTATCATTATTGTTCCGTGTATTGGTTGATATATTGAAAAGTAATTGTCATTTTCGATAATGGCTTATGTAAGCCAAAAGCTTAGATTGGATTTAAACATGTATCAATATAGTGATTTCCTTTCGTCCTTCAATGATAATGTTATTAAACTTATCAGACTATATGGAAGGAACTTACTTAAAATAAACAGACAAAACTTGTCTATATTATTTAATGAAACATGCATCAATGAAAGATTACTGCCTAAATATACACTATATATATATATATATATAGATAGATAGATAGATAGATAGATAGATAGATAGATAGATATATAGATATTATTTTTCTACCTATACTAGAACTCTGGCATTGTAAAAAAAAATCCAAGATAATGCAATTTGCAAATAAAAAAATTTTAGACAAATTGATATTGGGGAAAAGTCCAATATAAAAAAAAGAAAAGACTAAAAACATCCGTACTGCTTGAAAATAATCAATCAGCACTGCAATGTCTAGCCAAAAGCAAAAACACCGACAGAGTTACCTAAGTTGATACGTAAAAACGCTCAATACACGAAGTAGAGCAAAATAAAAATACCTAAAGAGCCAGAACCTATCCACCTAGGTTTCACTTAACGGATCATCAGGATGATTCCGATTATCAGAATTCAGTAGTAAGAATTATCCTGGTGATACGGGTTCTGGCTCTTTAGGTATATATATATATATATATATATATATATATATATATATATAATCAAATTAATAAATAAATATACGTCTAATTATTCAGATACAAATACATGTATATATCCTTTGTTGTCAGAAAAAACAGTGCTCATTGCTAAATGACAGAGCTATTAAGTATGTATTAATAAAAAATATATAATATCATACGCCGACAGTACGACTCGGAGTTTCATGTCTAATGCAATCTTCAGGTACTGATCGTTGTTTACAGTTTGATTAATATTCCAGGATATTACTGTTGTTGAATATTTAATTGCGCTACAATCTAATTTTGAATTTGTAACTGAATATTGCGTTAGGTATGAAACTCCGAGTCGTATTGTCGGCGTGGAGTATTATTAGAATTGGCATTTTTATTACTTCAAATCTTATTTGAATTACATTATTCGGACTCTCATCCTCATTGACATATTCACAACGTTTTGGCAGTTGTACGCTCCGGCCATTTTTAGGTGATTGGAATTTCGAATCAAACCCTTTATGTCGTCCACCGAATTAGAGTGTTCACGTGACATGCCTCTTCCAGTTTCAGTTATTTCCCTTTAATTCACCACTGCTCTGGCTCGGTTTTGAACTCACAACTCTTTGGGTGTAGTCACTGGATCTAACCAACGGCTTTATTCACTGGGCCATAAGCGTACAATGGCCGAAACGTTGTGAATATGGCAATGAAGATGAAGATAACAGTCCGAATAATGTAAATAATGCAAGTAATCATAATACGCCATCTCAGAGATCCAATCACCTGAAGAAGGCCGGAGCGTACAACGGCCGAAACGTTGTGAATATGGCAATGAATATGAGGATGATCGTCGGAAAAATGTAAATAATACAAGTAATCATAATACCTCATCTCAGATATATAGACAGATCTTCAAATGTTATTTTTAGTGGCCACACGTATTTGAAATAGACGCCCGTATAGACGTATTTCTTGTTTTTTTAAACGGTGTGTATTACGTCTACTGTCGTGCTCACTCGAGAAAATTTACATAATACCTACTGTTTAAAAAAAAGGACTATTTCAAACATGGCTAGTCACTAAAAAAAATTTGTAGAAATAAAAATCTCAGATTAAATATAAATCCATTAGTTCCTTAGAAACTGTTTCGTTGACATTTCGTATATGAAGCCGGGCAGATATAGGCTTTCGAGAAAATTGAACACGGGAATGTGCATTCTTTAAACGGGAAAATAGAACTTTACTTGGGCTGTGAAGCTCTCTACGGCCGACTAGGCTAAAAGACCGTAGTTCTTTCTGCAAAGGGGGCGCAGTTTCGAACCCTGTCATTTTCGTTATTAGTTTTTCTCGAGTACGCAAAGCAGGTAGACGTAATACACTGTTTATAATAATGATAAAAACGGAGTGTCTATTTCAAACACAGTATCTACTAAATAAAACTTTGAATAATATATATATATATATATATATATATATATATATATATATTTAGAAATCAGGTCTAATAAACCATCAATCTTTTATGTATTATATATATATATATATATATATATATATAAGGTTAATTTTAAAAATCAAGAGCTTTTGTGTTTATTTGACCTACTGATTTTTAATATATATATATATATATATATATATATTTCACTATATATATATATATATATATATATATATATATATATATATATATATATATTGCATTATATATATATATATAGTCCAGAGTTTATCGCAGTTAATCAGTTCCAGACCCTACCGCGATTAGTGAATTTCCGCTAAGTAGGATTTTTTTCATTTATAAATAGAATATTTTCTTGGTTAGAAAATTAGAAAACCTTTGCGAACTTGCAAATACGGTTTTTAATATTATAAGAGCTCTCTAGACATGAACTGCCCTATAGTCACCTTTACACTTATATTACCGAATATATTTGACAAAATCAGAGAAAATAAGACATATTAGACTTTACAAATATTCTATTATTATTGTACATTAAAAATACGCACAAAGTTCTTACGTGTGCATTGCTTCATCATTGAGCAAGTTGCTTTATTTTCCTAGGTTAGTGTGAATTTAGGAAAATAATGCAACTTGTTCGCTGATGAAGCAATGAAGAGATGTACTGCACAACAAAGGTTACTGCTCATCTAAATCATTTGCATAAACATTCTTTATACAATGGAAGGACTAATAAACATAATTTGATGTTTTCATTTCAGCACACATAGGAATCAATTATCCTATTTGCATAAATATCTTTGTATGTAGTTTTGGTTTTGTTGCCAAAAATAAAATTTGGCTTTATTTTAATCAAATACTATTGTCTTGTTGTTTTGTACTCGGTTTGTTGTCAACTTACTATCTTCTGAACAATTTTGTTTGCGGTCTCCTTTGTAGCAACAAGCAGCCGAACACATCACCAACAAGTGATTCACAGCACACCTGCAACAATAACCAATCAGACCACACCTAGTTTTTGAATAATATAGGCATGGATAAAAGTTCTTGCCCCACGCACAATGAGTGATCGAGTGACTGCACCTGGCGTTGAAGGATTTGCGGGGGTGCTTGAATATATAGGCTCACACTAATTTTAATCCAGGTGTGTATAATTGATTCAGACAACCGAGCACGCGTTGTATTATTTTCACTGTCTCGATCAACTTAAGGATCGGCTATGTGTCCGCTCCTGAGAACTTTTGCCCAACCCTGAAGTAGACCGTAGTCAACCGCGGAGTGGCGAGGGACCGCGATGTGATTTTTTAATGAAAAGCTCTGAAAAAACCGCGATAGAGTAAAACGGCGAAAGTCGCAGCGCGAAGTGGCGAGGATGACTGTTCATATATATATATATATATATATATATATATTTATCTTTCCATATATATATATATATATATATATATATATATATATATATATATGGATAGATAAATCAAACGACCAGATATAAACAAGCGTATACGTGCGTACTGGTGTGCATACGCGGGCAAGCAGATAAATAGTCATCAAAATTATACATGAGGTGTAAACATAATAGTACTTGATGTGGTCAGTTTTGTTTAGTTTTTTTTTTTTTTTTTTGTTTTGCTTAGTTTGTTTTACGGTATATCAACCTCAATTGGTTATTAATGCCGACAAGATTTTTATTGCTGGTAATTTTTTCTCTTTTTCAAAAATGTATTGCTGGTAATAATTTTTCTTCAAAAATTTATTGCTGGTAATAATTTTTCTTCAAAAATTTATTGCTGGTAATAATTTTTTACAAAGTATTTCTGGTATTTATAATCTATTTTTACACTTTCATAGTGTTTTGACCCCAGTTTGCGGGTGTTAACTATTTACTCATAGCTGGGACCCTAACAGGTGTCACCACCTCTGGTCAAGGTGGACCTAGGAACACCAGAAATTAACAGGTGATTCCACGCTCCTCAAAACCTCCTGATCAGAGGTCTTGCTGTTGGACGCAGTTTATTGTCTTACCCAGGACGCGGATGCAGCTTATTGTCTTACTCAGGACGCAGTGATCGAAGTGGTTAGACAGATCAAAGATATATACTAGTACATATACAAGTACCTACGTGTTGGAGCACGACTTAAGTTTCGCTGAATTACAGCTCGTCTATGTTGCTAAAAGTAAACAAATTACTTATGGGAGGAACGCTGCTACGTCGCCCAAAAATAAAATTTGACAAAAAAGTTTAGTAAATGCGTTGCAGATGAGTTACATTTTTTTTAAATAGAAAAATGTAGAAAAATTGTAAAAGGAAAAAAACGATTACTAATTTTGAGGCGTTTGATTAGTGATTTAAAGTCTATTAGTCAGTTTGGACTCTACATATAAATTATTGTAAGTTCTACTGTCCTGAATATGGAGACGCAATTTAATATTTAATTATTGCGTATAATACGCACCCCTAATATTACGGGTTGTAAATCTGGGCAAAGGTAGTTAACAATGTTGACATTTAAGCACATTCATATAAAGACAATTTGCATAAAAAGTTTGCATCTAAACAGCTAGCCTTTTATCTGACAAAATTATAAAGTTATAATGAAGACCGCGTACAGCAACGTTACACCACACATACCAGAAAACCCTAGAGTATTCGTGTGGTCACTCTAAGTCATTTCCGCAAAAATTCGCCTGTCTCATTTGAGTTTGCCATCTCAAGAGGTCGCTAGTTTTGTCTCTGGCCTCGGCGCAACAGATCCGTTCCGGCTCCCAGGGATTTGACCAAAATAATGATTGCATACACGAGACATTTTGGGAGGTCAGAGACGGGAAAAGATGGCGACTGATGAAGACAAACATGGCGGATCGTAATGATGGCTTTTCGGTTTCTCTATAGCATGATTCCTTTTCTTCCTTTTCTTTCTCGCTTTCTTTCTTTTTTTTATTTCTTTCTCCTCTTTCTCATTATTTTCTCCCGTGAATACATTTACCTCGTATTTTTTTCTTTTCATTAAATTCTTTCTTTTTTCTTTCTTTCTCTCTCTCTCTCTCTCTCTCTCTCTCTCACGCACACACACAAACACATATATTCTATCTTACTCTTTTTACCTCCACCTTCCTCCGTGTCTTTCATTTTCTCTTTCTCTCTCATTTTGACCATTTCTTTCACAAAAACACTTTCAGTCATTTTTCTTCTGCAACATTTATTTCCCCTTGCTAGAGATTTTAATATATATATATATATATATATATATATATATATATAAGTATATGATTGGTGTATACGGTATAAATTCCAATAACCAACAAATACTATTCTTAAAAGAGTGCTCAATACAGAGGAGAACAAATATAATTATTCATTCGAAAATTATAACATAAATATGTTATAAAATCACTACAAAAATAGCCATTTTGTTTCAAGACTTCTGGTATCTTATCAAATAATTCTGTTAATTGTAGAATCATTCAACATCATCTCTTGATAAGACACCAGAAGTGTTAAAACACAATGGCTATTTTTGTAGTGATTTTATAACATATTTATGTTATAATTTTCGAATAAATAATTATATATGTATGTGTGTGTGTGTGTGTGTGTGTGTGTGTGTGTGTGTGTGTGTGTGTGTGTGTGTGTGGTCTTAAGGCATGCTATATTCATGAATTAAAGTGATCAATATCGGGGATAGAGCGTATGTAAATATAAATGTAGACACCGGTGTCAACATCGAATGGCGACAGTCTGATTCCTGTCTGATGATTGCGTTCAATTATGGTGTTGTCCTCAATTGCCACTTTTACATTTACCCATAAATATAGCAAACCTTGAACTATATTTTATCATATATATATATATATATATATATATATATATATATATATATATATATAGGTATCCATAAAAGTATGTGTGCAATTTAAGATACTTAAGTATTTTGAATTGAACACAGAATTTATGGACACACTGTATATATATATATATATATATATATATATATATATATATCAGCATGGCCCGGCGTTGCCCGTTCTTGATTCAAAAATCGTACGACTCATACAGCAATCGCTATCACTTGCCTTAAAATATTTTTGCCCTTCCTTGCCTTAAAGGAGTGTCCTTTTCCGTGCTGATGTTGCTACATGCCTGACTTCTTGCCTATCTCACACTGCGAATTTTTTCTAAGCTCTATACTAAACATTAAATCTGTTACAAAAAAAGAACTAAACAAAATGAACACAAAACGATCAGCTTTAAAAAAAAGAACTCGTAAGTGGAAAAACCGAATGAAAAAAAGAATGTTAACAACAAATACTTTTTCACACCCAACCCAGCTCTACGGAATCAGAATCAACGTTGAGTTTAAGCAAGCGAATGAGCCAATTTAGAGTAAAGTGCCATGAAGATTTAAATTTTTCCCACTTGCGACGAATGCAGCTATCGATTTTTTTTGCATGCTAGCATGCTAGTTAACATTCGTGTCAGTTAGCTGTTGGCTCTCACGCTGATCAATAGAATCTTCTGCCTATTCGTGGCAGCCAGCTATAGCAGTAGAAAATGGCCGCAAAAAAAATCGATTATTTCCACTATCGATGGGAGTTGGGAAATGCAAAGTCAATCTTGGCCTTCCCAATAACTTGGAGCATGTGCATGTAAATTTTGGTGCAAATTCGTCGAAAATTACGGCCGTCCATTCGTTACACACACACACACATCCTGCCTTTATATATATATATATATATATATATATATATATATATATATATATATAGTTTTAATGGTACAAAATTTAACGATAGCTAGAAATAGGCAAAATTTATATGGCATTTTAGAAAGCTAAAAATGATCAACCAGTTTCGTCCAAGCCTTATCAAGTTTATTTTTTGGGATATAAAAAATATTAGCGTGTAAATTAAATTAATATAACAAATGGAAGGCAAAAAAACTGAATTTCAAGAAAACTAAAATCCAATAACATTCAGACCCAGTAAGCATTTCCTCTGTTTACAGAGGGAAGGCCCCAAGGGATCTGATATACAAGGACTCTAGAACCTTGAAGTTATATGAGGAGTGGGACGTAGATAAAATCGAGAAACGGTCCGCACTAAAATCAATCACACAATTCCTCCTATTTATTATATGCTCTGCAATAGAAGAGCCAGAAGTATTGGTTAGTTGGCTTTTCCTGGCATCCGGATATATATATATATATATATATATATATATATATATATATATATTTATATATATATAATTCATTTGTCCATCCAATAAGTTTTATTAAATCCCACCAATATGGTCTGTCTATTTAACTTTTTATAATATCTTTCCAACTTCCAAATGAAATGTTATATATCGAGATTGAAGTTATTAATTATTGTCAAAAGTTCATTTCTTTATGTTATATTCAAGTACTTATGGCTATCTCAGTCATTTTCCAGAACTTGGTGTTATCAAAATGGTAAGCAAGATTTATTTTACTAATTTTTGGCGTTTAGATTAAGAATTGGTATATTGAAGTGTGTGTACCTATATGAGAGAGAACTGGGAAACACTATGAAAAACGGGTACCCATTTTGAAAAATCGCTAAGCGTGAAACAGCACTGTAAATAGGTCAATACAACAAACATATAGGGGCGGGTTGTCAGAATGGTAACGTCCCAACCATGAGAACTGGGTTCGAATTCTTCTTGGTCGATATGTCGAGTTGACTTTTTTATGATGCCGTTTTGAGGAGGACGATCCCAGCGGTGGGAAGTGCCTGAAAACCATACCACGGGTTGGCCGAAGCCTTGCGAGTGACATTAGGTGAACGAAACTCTCTTTGTGATCGAAGGTTTGAGCGTACTGGCATTATTTGGTTTGTGAACGCACCAAATTGTGCGCGCTCTCGAAGAAAATGAAATTAAGTTCTGATCATCCAGTGGCGTTCTTTATTAAAAGCCAAGTCGTTGTACACCTCTCGCCCAGAACCGGGATCCTATGTCAAATCTCGTCGAATCTCGTCGTTCCAAGGGAAACGAAGATTTTTTTTTTTTAGTTTACGCTTGCGGTTGTTCGATGATATAGTTTGCTTAAGAAAAGCTTTGCTTGTTGCATTTGGAATAACCTTGTAAAGTACCAGTTACACTTGGTATTACTTACTTTGGAACTTTCGAAATAAAACGAACTGACTGAAAATGTAATCATAATAATATAATAATAATATATATTTTTTTATTTATTTTATTTATAATATATATTTATTTATTCGATTTAGATTCGAGTGAATCCTTTGATATTCGGTGAAGCAAAATGTGCGTTTATAAGGCAGACCTTGGTATCAGTCGGGAGAAAGTCCGTTTCGGATCGGTAGCTGACAGTGTAGAAGTCATCTTAGAAATAGACACAGTGTCAATCTGCTGTGCTTTCTCGGCTCTAAGAAGGACGGAAAATGTCTTAAGCAGATGACCGATTAACTTCTTCATGTGGCATATATGATTGATTTCTCTGGCGGTCCCTTCTCTTATTCAGGTTTATCTAGAGGCCACTTCTCTTCGTCTGGTTCAGGACTGTCAGTTTATATCCTTTTGACAATGATACATTTAGACAATGCTTCATTTTGACAATGCTTTTGAAAATGCTTCCAGACTAGTGGTGCGAACTTTGGTTTCGGCTAACATTAAAAGTCTCTTTGTGTTTATTTATTTGATTGACCAAATTTATTTTATTTTCCGCTGTTACTTTCCTATTCATCTTTGTTATATATCGGAAGTTATACCTGTAGCCTCTCTGATTTTTGTTAGTTTTTAGTCACAAATGGCTAGACTCTGGTCCAGGAAAATTTCCACAATTTTGCGGCCGGTTTCAGTTTTTTCTTCTTTTTTATTTGAGGGTTGCTTTTTCATTAGTTGAGAAAGAAGTATATAGAGAGAAGTTTAGAGAGAGAGAGAGACAGAGAGAAAGAAAGAAAGCGATAAAGGTTTTAAAAGAAAGCACAGATGCCTTATTTTAATTTTATATATATATATATATATATATATATATATATATATATATATATATATATGCAGTCTATAAAAAGTTTTGAGGAGAGACGGAGGTGATTATACAAAAGTTAAGCGTGCGGCAAAATATGGGATTTTTGTCACAACCCTTCTACCGAAAGGTTCTAAAGATAATCTCCCATGTAACATTTGTGGTCGTATCCATCTAAGGCAGGTCGGACTAGTCACTTTAATGCAGACCAAGAACGCTGCAGCCTTTCTTGAGAACTTCATCTGTAAAGTCTGTGGAAGGGTGTAAAGTAATGCTAGCGGTTTAAAAAGGCATTTTAAATCAAGGCATCCCGACCAACCAACTGATAGGGATCGATTAACCAAATGTGGCCTCAGGTGCCACTCAATGCAACTACTAAATAGTCACCTGCGTAGACGCCACCGAGAAAGCAAGAATGGTGGGTGGAAATATTTCATAAAATCCTCATACTCAGTCACGAGAGGGACTTCCACCATATATATATTAAACGTTTGGAATGCTTCCATAAAAAATGACTGAGGTCATTTATAAAAATCCCGTGGCGGGCTTATACGCAAGACAGTTGTCCTTGAAAATTCCGGCATACCCAGCATTGAATCCATAATACTGAAATACTGCCTCCGATGGTGCGACATGTGGCTCGACTTGAGGCTGGCAGGATGCCTAAGCAGGTCATGTTTGGTGAGGTAAGAGATGGCAAGAGACGAGTTGGTGTGCACCATGAGCAATATAAAGATTGTGTGAAAGACTCTCTTAGGAAAGCCGACATTGTTCCTAAGACGTATGAAGAGAAAACTAAGGATAGGGAACTTTGAAGAGATGAAGTAATGCAGGCTGTAAAACATTTTGAGAAGAGACGGGGTGATTATACAAGTGTTAAGCGTGCAGCAAAATATGGGGTGGTTGTCACAACCCTTCCACCGAAAGGTTCTAAAGATAATCTCCCATGTAACATTTGTGGTCGTATCTATCTAAGGCAGGTCGGAATAGCTACTGAAATTCTCACCGGTTGCCTGATATTGCATCCTTTCTCGAGAACATCATCTGTACCGTCTGTGTAAGGGCCTGCATGTAGTAATGCTAGCGGTTTAACAAGGCACTTTTTAAATCGAGGCATCTGGACGACCATCTTTTATCGATCGATTAACATGCACAGTTTGTGGCCTCAAGTGCAACTCAATGCAAGGATGAAATAATCAACTTCGATGACTCCACGGAGGAAGCATGAATCAACGTTGATTAGAAATGTGGAAGTTCAAATGGGGAGGGGAATAGTTCACATACATACATATATATATATATATATATATATATATATATATATATATATATATAATATCAATTGATAATTGGTAGGAATTAGGAATAATTCCAAGGAGGACATTAATCCAAAGAGAGTTCAATGTAAACTACAGAGCAATAAAATATCGTCTGGATAAATTGACTCCATTTATTAAATGACTTCGATCGGAAGAGATGAATATTTGTATATTAATGAAATAAATTAAAAACGAATGGATTTTTAAGGATCGTCTACATGCTATTAGCCTTGGGAAAGGTATGAATCCTCTTCTAGCCAGCTATGCATAAATAGCAGGACAGACCGGGTTCTATAGCCTTGGATAGCAACTTGTCTACTGCAGAAAGAAATTGCAACATACTGCGGCAAAAAAAAATCTACCTCGTCAGTCATGTATTGAAAGATGATCGCCTAAGCGTGTATCACGCATGGCATATAACTGGCTGACTGTACGCATTATTGTTATACCTGACGTCCCTATTCTATTATTAATAGACTCTCCCACAGATAATAAGTAGTAGTAGTATTAGCGGTCGCCAGTTGGGCTCAGTGGTGTTGAGCCAGTCAGTCGATGTCGGGCATTGAAGTATCAACCATCACAACTAGATTGCTGCGTCATTAACTCTTATTTCAAGTTCCTAACGTTTTGTACGTCGAACCTAATTTAGGACGACTTATTGAAATACAAGCCTCCACTGTGAAAACCACTCTACAACAATTATATATATATATATATATATATATATATGAAGAAATATAGTCTTAAGATGTGCTATATTTATGGGATAAAGTACTCAATAACAGAGATAGAGCGTGTGTAAATATAAAAGTGAACATAGAAGTCAACACTCAGGGGCGATTGCATCTAGCATGAAACAGACTGTCGCCTCTAAGTGTTGACTTCTATGTTCACTTTATATATATATATATATATATATATATATATATTTCTATTTTGTTTCGGGACACAATACAATTTTAGCTTATTTAATTGAAGTAAGTATAAGATTTATTTAATTTATTTCCTTATTTGGGCTTGCTATATTTTTTTTCATTCCAAAAACAAACATTATTATGCGAAATTCATTAAAAACTATCATGTTATTCATAAAAACGAATTCATTATTAATCAAGTTTATTTATTTTTACATAACCGATATTCCCGTTTCGAATAAATAAATAAAAAACAAAAGAATTTTGAATTTTTACCTCGTTTCTCTTACCAAAATGTCACTTTTTAATTTTAAATGATTTAAAGAAATAATTTATTGATGTGATCTTTCTTCTGACGAATGTTGAAATGTCTCGGTCAAAGAATTTTGTCATTTAATTTTTAACAGATTTTTTTCCGAAAACATTTTCTTTGATTCTATTTTTACACTGCAAAATTTATTTAAAAATGCTTTTATTTATTGCATCAAGTTAATTTAATATTTTTCTCTATGATATTGTTATTCATAACAACAAATATATTGATGACAAAAGGGTTTTTTTTTTCTAAATGGAATTTTCTAAAGTATGTTTGAATTGCACTGATCGTTAAAACATAAAATAGAAGTAAACATCAAAATTAATAAAATATTATTTAAGAACATTGTTAATTAAAGTTAATATCAGAATTAAATTCAATAAATTTAATGCTGTATTTATAGATGTTGTAAACGAGGCTTCCACAACGCTAATCCTGAATCTGCTGTTAAACCATACATTTTAACCATCATTTACTTTTGACTTCTATAATGATAAATTTGTATTATTTCTACTTCTATAATGATATTTTTTTTTGTTTCAACTTCTATAATGATAAAAAAATTTATTCTTTCTACTTCTATAATGATAAAAGTTTATTCTTTCAACTTCTATAATGATAAAAATTTATTCTTTCAACTTCTATAATGATAAAAGTTTATTCTTTCAACTTCTATAATGATAAAAGTTTATTCTTTCAACTCCTATAATGATAAAAGTTTATTCTTTCAACTTCTATAATGATAAAAATTTATTCTCTCTACTTCTATAATGATAAAAGTTTATTCTTTCAACTTCTATAATGATAAAAAAATTTATTCTTTCTACTTCTATAATGATAAAAGTTTATTCTTTCAACTTCTATAATGATAAAAAAATTTATTCTTTCTACTTCTATAATGATAAAAGTTTATTCTTTCAACTTCTATAATGATAAAAGTTTATTCTTTCAACTTTTATAATGATAAAAAGTATATTTATGTTAAAGTCAGCTTAATAGTAGATTGTTTATTTCTAAACAGTTAAGCAACGTCGAGCCTGGTCAATACTTAGATGGGTGACCCCAGGTGCTGTAAACTTAGATGTGCGGGTGGTATAATGGATAACAGCTCGGAATGGAAGTTCCATTTGGATTTGTTATATTCTCTTACACGCAAATATATTTTGAAAGGCATTGATCCACCTCTTCTCCCTCCACATATGGGTTAAATATTAGGACTTGTATCACTAAATCATTATTATGTAAAAAAAATTTACAATCTAAAAATATTTTTCAGCTCTAAATAAGCCGCAAAGTGTTGATAAGCCGTAATAAATAAATCAACCTATCAATTTATTTCTAAACAATAAAATTTTTTAAAATTATTTTGTTTCATGACATATTTTTTTGTTCCAGAATTCTTAGTTCCGATATATATATATATATATATATATATATATATATATATATATATATATATATGCTTCACTTGACATGGATAATTAATTCAAAGATTAAAATGCATATAACATTTTTCGTACACCCTTGTTAACGGAACTATAATTAATGGATCCGAAGTTCCACCAAATTATATATTAATTGTAATAAGACTTTAGAAAAGAAAAAATGTAACAAGATTTACTTCTTGTAATACATCTGTTTGAGGCTTTGGTAAACCTCATCAGTGATGTTTTTAGCCGAGGTTCATTAGGGGTTTCGGGTTTTTCAACTTCATACCTCCTCTCCAAATTAATTAAGTCTCAATTATTAGAATTTTCGTGCCAAATTAATTATACTCTTAATCCATATATTTTTCTTTGATTTTTTTTATGTCGACCAACGTAACCCCAAACTGAAACAAAAAATCTTCGCTCCGAGTGGAATGGCGAGATTTGAGATAGGCCCTCAGTTCTGGGCGTGAGTTGCACTATGACTTGCCATTAGTAAAGTACATCGTGGCTTAAACTAGTTGCAATATAAAGCACAAAACAACAGACGGGAATACAGTGGAACCTCGGTTCTCGAACGTCTCACATGTCGAACATATCGATTTTCGAACAGAAAATTCGAGATGAAAATGTCTCGGTTATCAATCAAAATTTCGGTTCTCGAATAACATTGTCGAACCGAGTTAACCCGAACGGAATAATTTCTTAGTCGAGCACCGTGTTGTATACATTCGTGTGTTGTGCCGTGATTTTCTTTTCCAATTTTATTATACTGTGACTTTTTTCGCTGTATTTATTCCTATTGGAAAATAGTTTCGGTTTACGGACATTTTGGGTTACGAACGGCCTTCAGAAACGAATTAAATTCTGTACTCAGAAAGTGGAAGATTATAATATATATATATTTCAATTCTGCACAAACTATTTTTCTAATGAAATTCCACTTTCTGTTCATATCTTTCTCTTCGTCCTCAGTTCAAACTTTTCATTTCGCTTTCTGTACAAACATATCTTCGTTTATCTTTAATTTAGTTAAATCTCCTAAGGGTATTAAATCTATTTGTATACAAGACAAGCGAACAGCTAATTCGAAGTTAGCTGACGTCTTTCATAGGACAGCTCCAGTTTTAATGTAAATTTCTTTTCTGTCATAATCTCCCAGCACACCACAATGGAACCAATTTAAGGTGATATTGCGTTGTGATTGTAAATGTTTAACAACATTGTCCAAAAGAGACAGTGGAAAGGGGGAATAGTTAATATTCGTTTGTGTGGAAAACAACATAAGAATCAATGATTTATAAGAAAATTCTCTCTCACTCGCGCGCGCGACTCTTCCCCCTCTCTCTCTCTCTCTCTCTCACGTTCTCCTCTCTGTTACTCACCCCTCTTCTCTCTGTCGTACAGTCTCGCTTTCCCCTCTCCCCTCTCTCGCGTTCTTTTCTCTCTCTCTCTCTCTCTCTCTCTCTCTCTCTCTCCTGTCACTCATCCACACACGTTATCCACTCTCACACACGTTCTCCTCACTTTCTCATTCTCTCCTCTCTCCCTCACAAACTGTCCTCTTTCTCACGCTTTCCTCTCTGTCGCACCTCCTCGTTTTCATCTATCCTCTCACTCTCTCTCACACATACACATACACGTTCTTCCTTTTCTCTCTTATACACAAGTTTTCCTCTGTCTGACACTCTCCTCTTATACTCTCTCGCTCAGTCCTCTCTTCTCTGTTACACCTTCTCTCTCCCTCTCTCTCTCTCTCTCTCTCTCTCTCTCTCTCTCTCTCTCGTTCCCATTTGCTCTCTTTCATATCAAGAAAAAAATAATAAACCCTATATCACAAGATATGAATCTGTGGGTGAATAGCTTGTTTTTCTTATGCACGTCGGCAGTCACCATAATGTTGTGTTTTTTTGTTTTTGTTTTTTGTTTTGTTTTCACTCGTATCATAGCAGCAGCAATTAGCCCTGTGTTCACGGGGATAGAAGATACTTGACAGAAAATAAAACATGCAGAAATAACAGGAAAAGCATAGTAAATTGTATGTTAATTTCATACAATTTACTTATATTTCGTTTTATGCATTTTTTAGGTTACAATATTTTAGGGTACATGTGATGAAAGGGAGAATTTACTCCATAGTATTACAAGTCATATCACAGAGAGAAGTTACACATGTTCGTGGCGAAGAGATTGAATTTAACGTCTTTTGGTGGTAGGGTTAGTCCGTATTTCCGACAGGAACAGTTTTTATTGCATGCTGGGTGTATTTTTATTATTTTTAATTTGTAGTTAATTTATTTTATACAACGTTTGTATGTTATTGTTTTATTTTATTTTATTTATAATTTTCATAATTATCATTATATTTTATTTTTATTTATTTATAATAATAATATTCCTACAAATCCCACCATATTTTTTTACTTTTTGGATGGATAGGAAAGTTTTTGTATGAGTAAGAAATGCTTATTCCAACCTTCTCCCTACTTCACCCAAAACCTTTTACATGAAACATAATAAAATAAAATTTAAATTAAAAAGAAAAAAATCTCGTTTCGGTATACTAATCAAATTCATCCAATTCTGAAAATTTATCACTATCCTATTCACTTTTAGAAATTTCTGTTACCATGGTAACCTGACACAATGCTTGCTAGGAATGCCACCAAAAATTTAACTTTTGCGTATAATGTGCGAGTATGTTTTGTACTTAATTTGATTTAAAGAGTGCGCGTTATACAATATAAAATAAGGTAAGGAATATATAATATATGTGTTTGTTGAAACAAATTTTCTTGTACAAAGAATCAAATTTGATAGAGTCTTTGTCAAAAGACTCTTGTGTCACTTTACCGGAAGCATCTGAGCATACCCATAATTCCACCCTTCTCCATTTTATAAAGATGGATAATCTAACGGAAAGATTCCTAGCGAGAATCAAAACATCTCGTAGATTTTTTGTTTTTGTTTTTTGTTTTTTTTTGTTTTTTTTTTTTTGTTTTTTGTTTTTTTGTTTTGTTTTGTTTTTTTGTTTTTGTTTTTTGTTTTTTTGTTTTGTTTTGTTTTTTTTGTTTTTGTTTTTTTAAGTCATTTTTGTTATTATTTTGTTTTAAATGCCATGTCCCTTCAGGAAATAGGTGATCATGGCTCTCCACAGATTCATTTTTCTTATCTGGGGACAGGTTTCTGTTGCTTTCTCTACGGTTTTGAAATTCACATTGGTTGCCAACCAAAGCTAGATAGCTTGATCTACAGTAGTATTTAACCTATAGAAAGGAGATAAGACAGGAATTCATGCCGCTCCAACAAGCATTTGTGCGAAAGGGAACGCAACAGATCTGACCGAATTTGAACTCTGCTCACCGATTTCACTTTCTGCACCGCAGCTGTTACACCACAAGTACATCACCACGCAATATTTTTTAAAACAATTTTTCAAGGGAAGCAATTCATTTTTCTGCATAGAAGTTATCTCCCTTGAATCTTCTTTATTCTTAATGTTGATATATTGGTCAGTGAAGTGAATTATTAATAATTTGCAACTAGAACACCACGTAAAAATTTCGCGGTTTAACTATTTTAATTTCCTGATGAATTTCTGAATGCTTCAGTTAATGACTGAATAAGCCCGTGGCCAGTTCTATGATAATAAAATATCCGTAGGAATTCTCCAATCACATATTTGAGCTTAACAACTTTAACAAAATATTGCAATAACATTTAACAATCATAAATATGAATTCTGGTCGTTATTTTAAAAAGTGTGTACAAATGAAAAGATTTGAAATTGACAATATTTTTCATTTCATTGAAACAGATTTTAAACATATGTTTTTTTTTTTTTCCTTTTTTTTTCTTTATTTGTTTGTCTTGTTTTCCTATCCAATCAAAAAGGAATAGTTCATTATTCATAAGGTGTTGACATGAGACATTAAACACTTTTATCTTCTCTTATTTTCCCGTCTTACAAGCATTTTCCTTAATAATAATTTTAAAATAATTTAGTTATTTTATTTAACGACTTTATCTCCACTAATTCGCCGAAAAATAGCATACAAATGATGAAAAAAAGTCCCAAACTTGATGAAAAAATTTTATCGCCTAAATGTTTTTATGTCATTATAAAGAGGAAGAATTTTTTCATTATTTTATTAAATTTTTTCTTTGTTTTAGATATTTTAGTTTTATAGCCTCATGTCTGAAGATGATTTCTGGAAAAATAAAATTTAAATACTAACAATAAATAACTTTTAAATTTCATAACTGAGAGTGGGATAAAATTTCATAGGAGAGTATCTGTCTATATTTCTGAGATTAGGTATTATGTACATTATTTACATTATTCGGATTATTGTCCTCATCTTTGTCACCATATTTATTACGTTTGTCACTGGATCTAACTAACGCCTTTATCCACTGTGCCATGTGTCCTTGAGGACATATGCGTATGAATTTCTGGGTATTATAAACCTAATGTCTTCAGCAACCATTTTTTACCAGAAATTCATACACAGATGTCCTCAGGGACACATGACACAGTGGATAAATGTGTTAGTTAGATCCAGTGACAGGACCCAAACAGTGTGAGTTCAATATCCAGTTAAGACAGTGGAGAAATTTCAGAGGGAAATTAACAGGAGATAACTAATAACTGACATCCATTTAACATGGCACGTGGAACTAGAACAGTCTACCCCAGTGAGCGAAATAAAGGATTCAGTTCGACATTCCAACTACCTGAAGAAGACCGGAGCGTACAACAGCCAAAACGTTGTAATAAATATGGCGACAGAGATGAGGACAATAGTCCGAATAATGTAAATAATGTACATAATACCTCATCTCAGAAATATAGATAGATAGATTTTTTCTTTGTTTTAGATATTTTAAGATGATTTCTGGAAAAATTAAAATTTAAATACTAACAATAAAATAAAGTTAAAATTTCATAACTGAGAGTGAGATAAAATTTCATAGGAGAAGTACGTAATTTTTACGGACATCTCTTATGAAATTTTATGGTATTATTTTTATTTCATTTTTTATCTCAGTTATAAAAAAAATTAATAACTGAGATAATATAAAGACAATAAAAAATAATAGCATAAAATTTCATAAATACGATAGGTACCTAATAATTCTAGGTATCGCTCTCATTTTGGGGAAATGTTATATTTTTTAATGTGTTCATTTTTAATTTTCTTTATTTTAAATATTAATTGTTCTAATATGACAGTTATGAAAATGTGTATTAATTATGTAATCATTTACACTTTTTAATTTAATCTTACGCCAAAAACGGAATGATCTACTATAATATGTTTCTAATTTTTATTTAGTTACATTATATTTATTTTCACTTTTTCTGGTTGAATGGTTCACCTATATTGCATGTGATCAATTATTGTACATAATTAGATTACAATAAAATTTTCATATGAATATTACCTTATGAAAATTGAAATGCAGTAGAGTGGGGTATTATACAATCGGGGTAGGCAACCATAGATTGGGTGGGGGAACACGATATATATATAGGCACACACATATATGCAATATATACACATATACATATACACACATAAACATAAACAGCATTCAGAGATAGAAAAGAAGCACCAATCGTAGCAGATTATTAGGAAACTGCTTCTCGTGTACCATTGCCATACATTCTATCTAGACAGTATCTCCATTTATAATGACCTTGTGCCAGTCTAACTGTCTAAGATATGAAATAAAATAAACACATTTTTAATCAAATCATCAAGGTACATGATGAATAAATATGAAAACAATTTTTTATTCATAAATTTATAAACATTTAATATTTAAAATATGAGAACCTACAATAAGTAAATCCTTATTATTTACCATTTTATAAAGTTCGAATCGATTGGCAATTAGCCGATGTTTTTCCAACCATTCCAATCGATAGTATAATAAATAAACGTTTCTTTTTTTTAGAAAATCTTCGTAAAAATATTTTTTACACCTGTAAATTTTACAGATTGTTTAATTTTATGAAATTTCAAAAAATACGTATTTGTAGCGATCTATGTTTATATTACAAACAGACGTTCTTGGAAAATTTAAATCAACAATTTCTTTTTAAAACAGGACCCCAGTTACAGAAAATCTGCTCTGAATTATAAACTAAACATATACCAAAACTAAAAGATTATTTAAATTTGCATTTATGAATAAGGCCAATTATAGACACTATTGTCTTAAGAAAAAACTTTTCCGATGCATAATGAATTTTTATAAGAATTGATTACATATATCTTTTATTTTAATTAGAATCATTTATAAAGTTTTAAATATTTTAAAATTCTTTATTAATTTGTAGCGGTTACGTGAGTGAAAACTATATTTACTGATCATAAATGGAAAATTTACTACAATTCAGCAGCCACCAGTATTTTAAAAAGAATTTATGATTTTTTTTTGTTTGTGTGTTTATAAACATTCCGATTTTTGTAAATACGGACGTCTAACTGTAGTAAATTTAAAACTAAAGTACCTAAAATTGAATAAAACGTTAGGTTGCAAAGAATATTTTTAATGATTTTTTAAGGTTATTGGGTAGTTAAAAAATTATATAAAAAAAGCGCTCGCGTTATAAATTCGTCAAATCCTTTTTACAAATATGAAAAATATGAAATTTAAAACGTAAGTCTATCGGAATACTTGTCAGATAGCTGTCTTTAATAAAGCGAAATACGTTGTGCTGAGAGATTTGTAAATATCGCTAAAATCAGTCATTTTAACGATTAAACAAAACTCATTCCGATCAATTTAAATTTCTTTTGAAATCTAGTAAATTTAAGTAATAGCTTCAAATTGAATCATTTTTTTAAATTAATTTTAAACCCCGGTATCGCTTTTCTTTCGTGGTACATATATATATATATATATATATATATATATATATATATATATATGATTAAATAAATTACAGACATTATGTCTGCTTATTTTTAATAAAATCCTTTTATACTCACGGATAACCTTCCGTGTATTGCAATTAAATGATGTGAGAAATGTGTTATAACTATGAAAATCGTTTTTATTTTCCATTTTCCAAATACTTTCGATCTTCTTCCGAGATCATCTTCATGGGTGCAAGTAGTAATACAAAACTGTTTTATTTTTCATGGGTCAAGTAGTAATATAAAACTGTTTTTTTTTCACGGGTGCAAGTAGTAATACAAAACTGTTTTATTTTTCACGGGTCAAGTAGTAATATAAAACTGTTTTTTTTTTTATATATCCATTACTGTAATTTATCTTGCTTACAAATGCAACGGTTGACAGTCATGATTAGTGTTTATTAGAACGTGAAAATATTATCCACTATGAAATCTTTTCTTTTGTGTTGTAATGTCATGGTCATGCGCTCATTAAAGCGTAAAAAACTGTTCTTTCTATAGACATTTCAGAACATTACTACAGTATTCGTAGTGACAGCTTTTTTTAAATGTATATTGCTTCGAGGATCTGTAATTTGAATTTGTTGTTTTCTTGGTGTAGGGTAGTTGTGTTGTCAATTAGTATTGTTTTATATTGTGAATGTGGACAGGAATGTCGGTGTAGATGTCTCGTAATAGACGAATGGTCAGACATGCGTAGTGTAAGACGTCTTGTTAATGTAGTTACACCAAGAAAACAACAAATTCAAACTACAGATCCTCGAAGCAATATACATTAAAAAAATTAAAGCCGTCACTTAACAAAATCAATTACGAATACTGTAGTAATGTTCTATAAAAAGAACAGTTTTTAATGCGCACATGACCATGACATTACAACAGAGAAGAAAAAATTCCATAGTGGATAATATTTCACGTTCTAATAAACGGTAAGCATGACTGTAAACCATTGCATTTGTAAACAAAAACAAAAAATTACAGTAATGGATATAAAAAAAAGTTTTGTATTATTACTTGCACCCGTGAACAACCCACAGTTCTTTATTCCTACATACAACCCTGAAGATGATCTCGTAAGAAGATCGAAAGTACTTGAGAAATGGAAAGTAAAAATGATTTTCATTGTTATTTATAGCACATTTCTCACATAATTTAATTGTAATACACGGAATGTTATCCCTGAGTATAAACTGATTTTATTAAAATAAGCAGACATAATGTCTCTAATTTATTTAATCAGACATACCTAAAAAGAGAATTTGCTGCCTAAATACACAATATATATATATATATATATATATATATATATATATATATATATATATATAGTAGCAGTATAACCCGTCTTCGGCCAGGTCTTTCATTACTGGGAATTTTTACTGTTCAATTGAAGCAATTTAAGTTTAAAGTCAGCCCACCCCATCTATCTATCTATCTATCAAATCAAGTAAGCTGCTATAAAAAAAAAAAACTAGCAACGAAGAAACGAAACAAAAGTTGTTTTAAGACGACGAGGTGTTTTTAAATTCCCGACTTCGTGAACATCAAAGGCTTATCAACAGCAGGTGAAAATTACGAAGCATCAAACCATCGACATATATACGCGCAGCTTTTAACACATATTTATCTCAGTTATTCGCCTGTTCAAAAATAACATATTTGTGTCAACTCCGTTTATGAAAGTTTATTGATTCACTGAGCAAAGGAAGAAACAGGATGTCACCATGTAAGGAAAAACTGCATGAAAATCATTGCCGAAAGAAGTGTATGATATTCCTATGACACAGGGTAATTCACGGAATATATATATATATATATATATATATATATATATATATATATATATGAAGAAATATAGTCTTAAGGTGTGCTATGTTTATGGGATAAAGTGCTCAATATCAGAGATAGAGCGTGTGTAAATATAAAAGTGAACATAGAAGTCAACACTTAGAGGCGACAGTCTGTTTCATGCTATATGCAATCGTCAGGCCACGTGTGCTGTTATTTTCTCGGCTATTTATATATATACGGGTCAGTGGTGCATTGTGGGTATTCTATTATGGCGGTTATTTTACCGGAAGTCGTTTATTTATTTATTTGGGTTAAATTATTTTGCTTGTTTTTATTTATTTTTATTTTTTGTTCATTATTTTATTTATTTATTTTTTTTTAATCGGTGTTTTTATTAACGTAGTAAAAATTTGTTTATATCACTTATTTAATAGTTTTGTTTTGGTTTGAGAATTTAATTAAAGCTATTTGTTCGGTTTTGGGGTTGATTGTTGTAGTTTATTCTAACTATTATTTTGGCAGAAACAGTTTTTAATTTGTGTTTATTTGGGTTGATTATCTTTATTTGTTTTTCTAACGGTAACTTTATCCCGATAAAGTTTATCGGGATTGGTTTGTTTATTTATTTACTTGGATGATCCAATTTGAGACAGGTGAACTGAACGTTCTAAAGACGATTCGTTATCCCTTATTTGCATGGCGGACCTGCAGGCAAGTTTTTTTCTTTGGTAGCATATTTTAGGCAAGTATGAATTGTTAAATGGAATGCGTTGGCAAATACCAGAAGAGAACGTTGTAAAGCTACAGGGATCACTAAGCTCGAATAACTTTAGGAAAGGTTGGAAAAATAAATGTTGAGTAATAAAAAAAAAGCAAGCTTACATATTACTACGGTGAATGCAATGCAAAACTTGACAGGGCAATAAAAAAATTTAAACTGGGAACGGCTATAAACGACATTGAAAGCAATGCCTTAAAACTGTAGTAGTACTCAAGGCTTTATGCAACGGAAAAGGTAACCTCACTTGAGAGAGATTGAAAATTTAGCCAAGAGAAGTGGAATGTGTAATTTGGACTCAAAACCGGAACTGAAGAATTATCTATCAAACAAAAAAATTCATCGAAATCGGATGAAAACGCATAAACAACATCCGATCACACACACACATTTTGAGAATTATCGATATTGTAATAATTTAAAGTGTTTATTTTTATTAAAAAAATTTTTTATGAAAGATATATCCAACAACAGATAGTAAATAGTAAAAGGTTTCTGAGTGTTATAATGGACAGGAAGTAGTGGAGAGCCATTGTCGCAAACAATTTGGACGCAAAACCGACACTGAAGAATTATCTATCAAGCAAAAAATAATATGGCGTGATCACTGACGTTACGCTATTTTTTCTCACATTAATTAATTTAATAATACCAATAATTCTACTGTTATTTATTTTTTTTGTTTATCATCTAAATATTTCCTATTGCTAGTTGTATTTATTTCCCAGTGATATACATAATGCAAAATGTGATGCGAATCTCCTTTAAAATAAAATAAAAATGCAATTTTCTTTTATAAATTTGATCGTTTCCTTAATTTATACGAAGCAGGCATTTACTAAACTTGAGTTAGCCCGACACGAGTTCCTTCCCTTGTGAGACATGTGTAAGAGTTATCTCCCTTACACTTTATTTTTTTTTTTTTTTATTCTTGCTACATAATAAACTTGAAACAATTTTTTTTCCTTTTTTTAAGTTCACCAAAAGCAGGGCAGCAAAGCCACTAAGACACAAATAGAGGTGGGGTTTACTGGATGTCAAAGACTTAGAAAACAGAAACATTACTAAGGAACGTGAACAAAAGAAGAGTAATCAGTAAGACAGTGGATAGCGATTGACATTGCATGTAAATTTTTGAAGGTTAAAGTTGGCTGGAAAGTATGGAGACAGAAGGGAGTTCCACAAAGTGTTCAGTCATATGGCAAAAACAGTAAAATCGAACTTGCTAACCGAACGCTCGACTGTGGCGAAATCGGTAAAATTACGTCAGGCTATATGACGGTTCCGTATAGGATACAGGTTCGATTCCTATCGGATGACGAATATTTTCTATGAGAATTTCTCGGACATCCAGGCCGGTAAATGTTGTTAATACTGTTTATTATAAAACAGAGCATTTACTTAAATATTTGTATCTATAAAAAGAATATATAAACATAAAAAATCTTCAGAAAAACACGCGAAAATTCGGGGTTTCCGCGAATAACAAGTACATATTGTTGGGACTTTTGGTTCATTTAATTAATCAGAAGGATTTTGTTCGGATCGGTTGTGTGTCTAAACCTTGTCCCAAACAAATATATAACAAACATGAGATTTCAAACAAAGTAAAAACGAGACATTTATAGATCGAAACAAATAAAACATTTATATACCATTACATATTTACAAACAAGGTTAATATTTGTATTGTTGCGTGCGTTAATTGTATATGTTGCTGAAATGTTGGATGTCTCTGTGTCGTTATGTTTGTTATTTTGTGTTTGTGTTGAAATATATAATAAGAGTTTTTTGGTAAAGTTTGCTAAAGTAGTCTACCTTTGAACGTGTCTGTGTTTGTTTTCGTGATTCGTATTTCTTATTTTTAGTAATGAATAAATCAATGTGCATAAAAATATTGTTCAAAGTTTCGATAGTTGTTCGTTGAGTGTTTCAGGTGAGTCAGTTGAAGTTCGTCAAAAATGCGCGGTAAAATTCTGTTTTTGAATGTCGTGGATTAATTAGGCAATCGATCGGCGAGTTCGCTAGACTGAGATATTCAGTCACCCACCCACGAGGGTGTCATGCGGCACAAGGCCTTTTTTAATGTGGGCATTCCCGTTAGGCTCAGCCAAAAATAACCCATTGAACCCGTATAAACGGGTTCAGGGCCGATTTAACCTCCCGAAGGAGACTTCGCCCTTTAGGCTCAGCCGGAAAAATAGAACCGTGCAGTCGCTCAGAAAGTGATTTGAACCCCACCCAAAACATTTTTAAATTCCCGGCCATTAGGCTCAGTTCAGGGCCGAGTTTAACCTCCCCGAAGGAGACTTCGCCCTTCGGCGTAGCCTCCTTCGGGGTTCCTCTCCGTCCGGAGACAGAGAGTTGAACCGTGCAGTCGCTCAAAAAGTGAGCTGGACTGAGATATTCAGTCACCCACCCACGAGGGTGTCATGCGGCACAAGGCCTTTTTTAATGTGGGCATTCCCGAGCCATTAGGCTCAGCCAAAAAATAGCCCATTTGAACCCGTATAAACGGGTTCAGGGGCCGGTTTAACCTCCCGAAGGAGACCGCCCTTCGGCGTAGCCTCCTTCGGGTTCCTCCGTCCGGAGACAGGGTTGAACCGTGCAGTCGCTCAAAAAGTGAGCTGGACTGAGATATTCAGTCCCCACCCACGAGGGTGTCATGCGGCACAAGGCCTTTTTTTTAATGTGGGCATTCCCGCCCTTCAGCCAAAAATAGCCTCCCGTATAAACGGGTTTCAGGGCCGTTTAACCTCCCGAAGGAGACTTCGCCCTTCGGCGTAGCCTCCGGGTTCCTCTCCGTCCGGAGACAGAGAGTTGAACCGTGCAGTCGCTCAAAAGTGAGCTGGACTGACTGACTGGGGTTGTCTTTTCTCCTTTTATAACCTTTTGGGTTTTCGAAAGTGGCTCAAGATATTTTGGCGCAATTCTTGCTTTGGGAGGCGATCTACCAATAGAATTGCTTGATTCGATTCTTTTGCATTTTTATTGGTTGAGCGTTATCTGCGCGTAGGCGTATAATATGGATTATGCTTTTTTAAGGTTGGAGAAGGTTAGAAAATTAGAAGAGTCCACAATACCTCCCCCAGATTAATGCCTTGGTGAATGAGCATTAATATGTAATGTAGGTTCAGTACTTGGTTGGCCAGTGAACATTCCTTCCTGATTTTGTACGGGTAGACTGTGTTGATTCGGTCGTATCAGTAGTTGTTTGCGTTTCTGTTTGTTCTGTTGTCGTCGGTTTTGTTATTGTTCGATCTGTGTCGTCGGATTGCAGATATGCTGGTTTGAGACGGTCTATACTGACGG
Source organism: Acanthosepion pharaonis (assembly GCA_903632075.3). Lineage (NCBI taxonomy): Eukaryota > Metazoa > Mollusca > Cephalopoda > Sepiida > Sepiidae > Acanthosepion > Acanthosepion pharaonis. The sequence continues at coordinate 457,583 of CAHIKZ030003885.1, read as the reverse complement.
TGTTCTGTTTACCGGCGATATCAATTATGAAGAATTTGGGTGTTTTAGATATTACCAGGTGTGGACCTGTGTAGTTGGGCGTTAATGGTTTCCGTACAGTGTCGCGCCTCAGGAAAACATATTCTGCTGAATGTAGATCTGCTGGCACGTAGAAAGGTTTTTTATACGCTCTCGTGGGTGTATATATAACGTCCATCATCTTCTTTTTTAGGTCTGCCACAAAAGTAATTCGTTGGTGTAGATGTCGTCTCGTTGTGAAATATCTGTCCAGGCAGCGTTGTTGCTTTCCCAAAAACTAATTCTGCACTGGTGCATTTGAGATCCAGTTTTATTGTATTTCGCAGCGCAAGCATCACAAATGGTAGCTTATCTACCCACGTACGAGCACTGGTAGACGCTGTTAATGCGTACTTGAGCTGTCTATGGAATCTCTCCACTATTCCGTTGCTGCATGGGTGGTATGCGGTGGTAGAGATGTGTTTTATGCCTAAAATGTTGACAAATTCGTTGAATAGCGTTGATTGAAATTGGGGACCTCTGTCAGTTGTGATAACTGCAGGGCATCCAAATATAGAAATCCAGTTGTTGAAAATTGCGTTAGCCACTGTTTCTGCCGTTATTGATGTTAGTGGTATCGCAACTGGCCATCGCGTAAAGCGGTCAATGATCGTTAGAATGTACTCGTGTCCATTAATTTTTTCCGAGTGGACCGACTAAGTCTGCGTGTATGTGCGTAAATCGTCCATCTGGTGTCGCGAAGGTCGACGATGGTGCTTTGGTATGTCGGTGTATTTTCGTTGCCTGGCAACGTTGGCACGTCTGAGACCACTGTTTCACGTCCGAAGACATACCGGGCCAGACGTATCTGTCAGCTATGGTCCGCAGCGTAGCCTTCGCTCCAGGGTGAGCTGGCGAATGGAAATGATCGAAAATTGATTTTCTTCGTGACAAAGGTAAGTACGGTCGAGGATTACCTGTGGAAACGTCACAATACACGAGTTCATTAGTAAAGGGTAAAGGTCTTTTTTCAATTTGAAGTGAGGTATCTTTTGTACAGACGGTAATTCGTTGTCGTTTGCTTGTTCCTCAGCGAGAGTGTCAAAGTTTAGTGGTTGTGATTGTAGTGCGTTGAGCGTAGTTCTGGACAATGCGTCCGCTACTGTGTTATTCTGACCTTTACGTATCGGATATCTGCTGTGTACTGGCTGATGTAATCTAAATGTCTTAGGTCTCGTGGATTTAATTTGTCAGCCTTTGCATGTAATGCATATGTAAGTGGTTTATGGTCGGTGAAGACTACGAAATTTCTTCCTTCTAGAATGTGTCTAAAATGTCGTATTGCTAGGTATACTGCCAATAATTCTCTTGAGAACGTACTATATTTCCTCTGGGTAGTGTTTAACTTTATCGAGAAAAAATGATAGTGGTTTCTCTACATTGTTAGTAATCTGGTGTAGTACTGCTCCAATTGTGTCAGCCGATGCATCTGTCGTGAGTGTTAGTTTGGAATTTTCGGATGGATTAATATACGACAATTTTGTACATTTTTGCAACGCGTCTTTTGCATCGTTAAAAGATTTTAATTCGTCTTTCGATAGTACGATTTGCGAGTTCTTTTTCTTTCGTTGCGATAGCATGTCTGTTAATGGCAATATTATAGTTGCACAGTTCGGTATGAATTGTCGGTAGTAGTTTATCATTCCTAAGAATCTCCGTAATTGCTTCATTGTGGAAGGTGTGGGATAATTTGTTATTGCTTTGATCTTGTGATCCAAGGGAGACAATCCTTGTTGGTCTATTACATGTCCAAGAAAGGTTAGCTGTGGTACCGCAAATATACATTTGTCAATGTTTAATTTTAAACCATAATGTTGTAAACGTTTTAGAACTGCATGCAAATGTTCCTTGTGTTCAACATGTGATTTACTTGCAATTAAAACATCGTCAATATACGCGTATGTGTACGGCATACCACGTAACACCTCGTCTATTAATCTTTGGAATGACTGTGCGGCGTTTCGTAAACCAAAGGGCATTCTTGTGAATTCAAATAGTCCGAATGGAGTGGTGATCGCAGTCTTTTGTATGTCGTCTTCCTCGATTGGTATCTGATAGTAAGCCTTTTTGAGGTCTAGTTTAGTGAAGACTGTAGCACCTTCTAATGATAGCGCAAAATCTTTTATGTGCGGGATAGGATATTTGTCCGGAATGGTCTGGGCGTTCAACAACCTATAATCTCCGCATGGACGCCAACTGACTGAATCTGCTTTTGTAACCATGTGTAGAGGGCTGGCATAAGGGCTTTTTTGAAGGGCGTATTATTCCCAGTCTGAGCATATTGTCGAACTCATCTCTTGCGATTTTCAATTTGGCGGGATGAAGCCTACGTGGTTGGGAATAAACTGGGGAACCAGTTGTTTTAATGCTGTGTTTAGCATGATGTCTAACGGGTTCATTTCGTGACGACGGTGTTAACAGTGTCTGATACTGACGTATTATCTCACCGTAGCCATTAGCTATTGGTATAATATTCGTCAGTCCAATCGTTGAATGTTTAGAGATGAAACCGCAGCGTTTTATATTTGTATTGGTGTCAGTTAGTGTTTGGGATGCTAGTTCTACTGACAATGCATAATGTGTTAGGAAGTCCGCTCCTAGTATGGGCATCGAAACATCAGCAATTATGAATGTCCACGTTAGATCTCTCCTTAGACCTATGTCTAAAGTCAGGGTCTTTTCACCATAAGTAGCAATAGGCGTGCCATTCGCGGCTTGTAGTTTTAATGTTGTGTTTTTTATTAGAAGTTGTTTGCTGCACTTCGTCTGTGGTATAACACTGATTTGGGCACCGGTGTCTACCAAAAAGTTTAATCCGCTGGATTTATCGTAAATATAGAAGAGACGGTTAGTCTTGAGTTGCCTGGCATCCAACGTCTCTACTGGGTGCCAGGATGTCCGTTTCCCTGCTGTTTGGCGGTTGGTGATTTCTTATACGCACATGGTTGTCTGCACTTGTTAGCTTGCGCGCCAAAGTTTCATGATACCAACATTTTCATTTTGGTATTCGTTTCGTTGTCGTTTGTATCTGTGTCGAGAATTTGATCTCCAGCGTTGTTTATTTCGCTTGGTATATTGATTATCATGTCGGCTTAGATGAGCATTTTGTAGTTCGCGCAGCTGTATAGATATATCTTGCAACTCTGTTGATAACTTTTGAATTTGCCGGTCTATGTCTGGCATGAGGCCATCTCGTGTGTTCGTTGCGGATATGTGTTTAATTGGCGCTGTGTCTGTTATTTTGTCTGCAATTATCGCTAGTTTCTGGATGTCTACATCTTCTGCTAATGCGGCTAGAATTCGTACAACCTCTGGCGGTAGCTTGTCCAGCCACATTTGTTTGAATACTGTGGTCGATATGTCATTTTCGCCTAATAACTGCTGCATCCTTCGAAGTAACTGTGAAGGTTTGGCATCTTCGGTTGTGACATTGGACAGGAGTTCACGTATTCTTTTCTCCTCCGAAAAACCTGATCTATGCAATATCGCTTCTTTTAGGATTTCGTATGGTTTTTCAACTGGGACTGAAGTTAGTATATCAGCTACTTCGGCTGCTATTTCTGCCGGTAGCTTCTCCACGACTGCTGCAAATTTTGACTGCTGAGAAGTTATGCGCCTAGCTTGGAATATCGCATCAAGCTGAAGGAACCACGTTTGCACATTTGCATTGAAGGCGGGCATCTCGAGTTTGATGGCTGTTTCTGATACGGTTGTTGGTTCTGCCATCTGTAGTGTTGAAATACTTTATCCGTTACCGGGGTTACCAATCTTTGTTACGCACGTCTGTTTATCAATTTTGTTGGTGTTGTTTGCTTGAAACGTCGAGGTTACCAATTTTGTTGGTCTGAAGTACGTCAACAAGTTCGTCACTCTTGTTGCATGTTCACTCACGTCGGAAGGTCACCAAATTTTGTTGGGACTTTTGGTTCATTTAATTAATCAGAAGGATTTTGTTCGGATCGGTTGTGTGTCTAAACCTTGTCCCAAACAAATATATAACAAACATGAGATTTCAAACAAAGTAAAAAACAGAGACATTTATAGATCGAAACAAATAAAACATTTATATACAATTACATATTTACAAACAAGGTTAATATTTGTATTGTTGCGTGCGTTAATTGTATATGTTGCTGAAATGTTGGATGTCTCTGTGTCGTTATGTTTGTTATTTTGTGTTTGTGTTGAAATATATAATAAGAGTTTTTGGTAAAGTTTGCTAAAGTAGTCTACCTTTGAACGTGTCTGTGTTTGTTTTCGTGATTCGTATTTCTTATTTTTAGTAATGAATAAATCAATGTGCATAAGAAATATTGTTCAAAGTTTCGATAGTTGTTCGTTGAGTGTTTCAGGTGAGTCAGTTGAAGTTCGTCAAAAATGCGCGGTAAAATTCTGTTTTTGAATGTCGTGGATTAATTAGGCAATCGATCGGCGAGTTCGCTAGACTGAGATATTCAGTCACCCCACCCACGAGGGTGTCATGCGGCACAAGGCCTTTTTTAATGTGGGCATTCCCGAGCCATTAGGCTCAGCCAAAAAATAGCCCATTTGAACCCGTATAAACGGGTTCAGGGCCGGTTTAACCTCCCCGAAGGAGACTTCGCCCTTCGGCGTAGCCTCCTTCGGGTTCCTCCGTCCGGAGACAGAGTTGAACCGTGCAGTCGCTCAGAAAGTGAGCTAGACTGAGATATTCAGTCACCCACCCACGAGGGTGTCATGCGGCACAAGGCCTTTTTTAATGTGGGCATTCCCGAGCCATTAGGCTCAGCCAAAAAATAGCCCATTTGAACCCGTATAAACGGGTTCAGGGCCAGTTAACCTCCCCCGAAGGAGACTTCGCCCTTCGGCGTAGCCTCCTTCGGGTTCCTCTCCGTCCGGAGACAGAGAGTTGAACCGTGCAGTCGCTCAAAAAGTGAGCTGGACTGAGATATTCAGTCACCCACCCACGAGGGTGTCATGCGGCACAAGGCCTTTTTTAATGTGGGCATTCCCGAGCCATTAGGCTCAGCCAAAAATAGCCCATTTGAACCCGTATAAACGGGTTCAGGGCCGGTTTTTAACCTCCCCGAAGGAGACTTCGCCCTTCGGCGTAGCCTCCTTCGGGTTCCTCTCCGTCCGGAGACAGAGAGTTGAACCGTGCAGTCGCTCAAAAAAGTGAGCTGGACTGAGATATTCAGTCACCCACCCACGAGGGTGTCATGCGGCACAAGGCCTTTTTTTAATGTGGGCATTCCCGAGCCATTAGGCTCAGCCAAAAAAATAGCCCATTTGAACCCGTATAAACGGGTTCAGGGCCGAGCGGAACCTCCCCGAAGGAGACTTCGCCCTTCGGCGTAGCCTCCTTCGGGTTCCTCTCCGTCCGGAGACAGAGAGTTGAACCGTGCAGTCGCTCAAAAAGTGAGCTGGACTGAGATATTCAGTCACCCACCCACGAGGGTGTCATGCGGCACAAGGCCTTTTTTAATGTGGGCATTCCCGAGCCATTAGGCTCAGCCAAAAAATAGCCCATTTGAACCCGTATAAACGGGTTCAGGGCCAGTTTAACCTCCCGAAGGAGACTTCGCCCTTCGGCGTAGCCTCCTTCAGGTTCCTCTCCGTCCGGAGACAGAGAGTTGAACCGTGCAGTCGCTCAAAAAGTGAGCTGGACTGAGATATTCAGTCACCCACCCACGAGGGTGTCATGCGGCACAAGGCCTTTTTTAATGTGGGCATTCCCGAGCCATTAGGCTCAGCCAAAAAATAGCCCATTTGAACCCCGTATAAACGGGTTCAGGGCCAGTTTAACCTCCCCGAAGGAGACTTCGCCCTTCGGCGTAGCCTCCTTCGGGTTCCTCCGAATCCGGAGACAGAGAGTTGAACCGTGCAGTCGCTCAAAAAGTGAGCTGGACTGAGATATTCAGTCACCCACCCACGAGGGTGTCATGCGGCACAAGGCCTTTTTTAATGTGGGCATTCCCGAGCCATTAGGCTCAGCCAAAAAATAGCCCATTTGAACCCGTATAAACGGGTTCAGGGCCGGTTAACCTCCCCGAAGGAGACTTCGCCCTTCGGCGTAGCCTCCTTCGGGTTCCTCTCCGTCCGGAGACAGAGAGTTGAACCGTGCAGTCGCTCAAAAAGTGAGCTGGACTGAGATATTCAGTCACCCACCCACGAGGGTGTCATGCGGCACAAGGCCTTTTTTTAATGTGGGCATTCCCGAGCCATTAGGCTCAGCCAAAAAATAGCCCATTTGAACCCCGTATAAACGGGTTCAGGGCCGGTTAACCTCCCCGAAGGAGACTTCGCCCTTCGGCGTAGCCTCCTTCGGGTTCCTCTCCGTCCGGAGACAGAGGTTGAACCGTGCAGTCGCTCAAAAAGTGAGCTGGACTGAGATATTCAGTCACCCACCCACGAGGGTGTCATGCGGCACAAGGCCTTTTTAATGTGGGCATTCCCGAGCCATTAGGCTCAGCCAAAAAATAGCCCATTTGAACCCGTATAAACGGGTTCAGGGCCGGACTAACCTCCCCGAAGGAGACTTCGCCCTTCGGCGTAGCCTCCTTCGGGTTCCTCTCCGTCCGGAGACAGAGAGTTGAACCGTGCAGTCGCTCAAAAAGTGAGCTGGACTGAGATATTCAGTCACCCACCCACGAGGGTGTCATGCGGCACAAGGCCTTTTTAATGTGGGCATTCCCGAGCCATTAGGGCTCAGCCAAAAAATAGCCATTTGAACCCGTATAAACGGGTTCAGGGCCCATTTAACCTCCCGAAGGAGACTTCGCCCTTCAAATAGCCTCCTTCGGGTTCCTCTCAAATCCGGAGACAGAGAGTTGAACCGTGCAGTCGCTCAAAAAAGTGAGCTGGACTGAGATATTCAGTCACCCACCCACGAGGGTGTCATGCGGCACAAGGCCTTTTTAATGTGGGCATTCCCGAGCCATTAGGCTCAGCCAAAAATAGCCCATTTGAACCCGTATAAACGGGTTCAGGGCCGGACTCCCCGAAGGAGACTTCGCCCTTCGGCGTAGCCTCCTTCGGGTTCCTCTCCGTCCGGAGACAGAGAGTTGAACCGTGCAGTCGCTCAAAAAAGTGAGCTGGACTGAGATATTCAGTCACCCACCCACGAGGGTGTCATGCGGCACAAGGCCTTTTTTTTAATGGGCATTCCCGAGCCATTAGGCTCAGCCAAAAAAATAGCCCATTTGAACCCGTATAAACGGGTTTCAGGGCCGGTAAAAGGAGACTTCGGGTTCCTTCAGACAGGGTTGAACCGTGCAGTCGCTCAGAAAGTAACCTCCCCACCCACGATGCGTCACAAAGGCCTTTTTTAATGTGGGCATTCCCGCCCTTCAGCTCAGCCAAAAAATAGCCCATTTGAACCCGTATAAACGGGTTCAGGTTTACCTCCCCGAAGGAGAATTCGCCCTTCGGCGTAGCCAGAGGGTTCCTCTCCGTCCGGAGTCAGAGAGTTGAACCGTGCAGTCGCTCAAAAAAGTGAGCTGGACTGAGATATTCAGTCACCCACCCACGAGGGTGTCATGCGGCACAAGGCCTTTTTTTAATGTGGGCATTCCCGAGCCATTAGGCTCAGCCAAAAATAGCCCATTTGAACCCGTATAAACGGGTTTCAGGGCCGGTTTAACCTCCCGAAGGAGACTTCGCCCTTCGGCGTAGCCTCCTTCGGGTTCCTCTCCGTCCGGAGACAGAGAGTTGAACCGTGCAGTCGCTCAAAAAGTGAGCTGGACTGAGATATTCAGTCACCCACCCACGAGGGTGTCATGCGGCACAAGGCCTTTTTTAATGTGGGCATTCCCGAGCCATTAGGCTCAGCCAAAAAAAATAGCCCATTTGAACCCGTATAAACGGGTTCAGGGCCAGTTTAACCTCCCGAAGGAGACTTCGCCCTTCGGCGTAGCCTCCTTCAGGTTCCTCTCGTCCGGAGACAGAGAGTTGAACCGTGCAGTCGCTCAAAAGTGAGCTGGACTGGGATATTCAGTCACCCACCCACGAGGGTGTCATGCGGCACAAGGCCTTTTTAATGTGGGCATTCCCGAGCCATTAGGCTCAGCCAAAAAATAGCCCATTTGAACCCGTATAAACGGGTTCAGGGCCAGCCAACCTCCCGAAGGAGACTTCGCCCTTCGGCGTAGCCTCCTTCGGGTTCCCTTTGTTTGAATACCCGTCCGGAGACAGAGAGTTGAACCGTGCAGTCGCTCAAAAAGTGAGCTGGACTGAGATATTCAGTCACCCACCCACGAGGGTGTCATGCGGCACAAGGCCTTTTTTTAATGGGGCATTCCCGAGCCATTAGGCTCAGCCAAAAAAATAGCCCATTTGAACCCGTATAAACGGGTTCAGGGCCGGTTAAACCTCCCCGAAGGAGACTTCGCCCTTCGGCGTAGCCTCCTTCACATTCCTCTCCGTCCGGAGACAGAGAGTTGAACCGTGCAGTCGCTCAAAAAGTGAGCTGGACTGAGATATTCAGTCACCCACCCACGAGGGTGTCATGCGGCACAAGGCCTTTTTTAATGTGGGCATTCCCGAGCCATTAGGCTCAGCCAAAAAAATAGCCCATTTGAACCCGTATAAACGGGTTCAGGGCCGGTTTAACCTCCCCCGAAGGAGACTTCGCCCTTCGGCGTAGCCTCCTTCATTTCCTCTCCGTCCGGAGACAGAGAGTTGAACCGTGCAGTCGCTCAAAAAGTGAGCTGGACTGAGATATTCAGTCACCCACCCACGAGGGGTGTCATGCGGCACAAGGCCTTTTTTAATGTGGGCATTCCCGAGCCATTAGGCTCAGCCAAAAATAGCCCATTTGAACCCGTATAAACGGGTTCAGGGCCCATTTAACCTCCCCCGAAGGAGACTTCGCCCTTCGGCGTAGCCTCCTTCGGGTTCCTCTCCGTCCGGAGACAGAGAGTTGAACCGTGCAGTCGCTCAAAAAGTGAGCTGGACTGAGATATTCAGTCACCCACCCACGAGGGTGTCATGCGGCACAAGGCCTTTTTTAATGTGGGCATTCCCGAGCCATTAGGCTCAGCCAAAAAATAGCCCATTTGAACCCGTATAAACGGGTTCAGGGCCGTTTAATTCACCTCCCGAAGGAGACTTCGCCCTTCGGCGTAGCCTCCTTCGGGTTCCTCTCCGTCCGGAGACAGAGAGTTGAACCGTGCAGTCGCTCAAAAAGTGAGCTGGACTGACTGACTGGGGTTGTCTTTTCTCCTTTTTATAACCTTTTGGGTTTTCGAAAGTGGCTCAAGATATTTTGGCGCAATTCTTGCTTTGGGGAGGCGATCTACCAATAGAATTGCTTGATTCGATTCTTTGCATTTTTATTGGTTGAGCGTTATTTGCGTATAATTTTATTGGTTGGAAAGGTTAAAATTAGCGAGTCGTTCTAAAGAAAAATCCGCGTATAATACTGAAACGAATATGCTTTTTGTAAATATCCTCAGTAGAATAGTCAGTATAAACAAATGTATATATTTTGTTTGATAATTTCTTTCATAAAATACCTAATAATTTAATCAATAAACAACTCTTTCTGTGAGATGGCACTTACATTCTTCATCCGCCAAACATTTGGGACACAGACCAGTTAAACACAAATCACTTATTAAAAAGAGAAAGTTCTAAAGACAAAAAAAATGAGAAATAGTGCTATGTTAATAAATCTGTCAACACTAATCAACAACTTTATTCGTAATAATAGAAAAAAATCTTAAGTATTTAAAATGAATTTACGAATTATATAAGATAGTGTGAAAAAATACATTACAAAAATCAAGTTAAAATTGACCAATTTTTTTTAACATAACACAAGTTCATTACCTTATGTGACTTGTATTATTCTCTTGGCCATTAGTTGAGTTTTTTGCCTAATGCCACGAGCATGGGACACTCAGTGAGGATCAAACTTATACAATGGTCTGCAAAGATAGCTTATTAACCATTACTCTACAAAAGACATCAGCTCGAATTTTTTTTTTTTCTGTTAAATCACCTCAAATTAAAAGAATTTATATTTACTAAAATTCACACCAAATTCTCCCAGAGCGAGGCCCTTCCAGATCGTCCCAAATGTAGGCGATTCGGGTACGTTATTTCTACGTGTGGGGTCTTCATTCGCACTCACCGCGATAAACAAAGACCAAATCAGGTGTTTCTTTTTTTTTGGGGGGGGGGATTGTAAAAAATTCCTTGTACCTCGAATATCATCCGCACTTTTAAAATGTGAATTTTTGGTAATTTTTTTTTCATTCTGAGGGTTGAAGTTGTTTTAAGGCAAGCTAAACAAGTTTTCATTTAAAATTTATACTTTCAAAAGAGTGGCAAAAATTTAAGAAAAAACAAACTTTGATTTAAAATTTATAATTTCTTGGGGTGAATTAATATTTGCGATGAGTAACTTTACATTATTTGACGGTAAATAAACAGATTTGATCCATCACCTCCAACTTAAATGATAATGTTATGATAAAAATTTTAAAATCGCCTAAAACCAAACATTGATTCAAGCTTCAACCTCATCGTTCTTAGAGAATTATTAACGATCAATTGGAGAACTTTTCTTTTCTTTCGGTTAAATAAAGATTTTTTTTTTTAAACTCATAAAAATAAATCAAGGGTTTGGATATTTAATGACACTTAAATACCAGAGAGTTATATTGTGTCATGAAGTTTTATAACCTTTTATTGAAAATTAATTTTACTGGTGATTTTCTTTTTTTAACAGTGATTTTCACCCTGTACAAAGCCCGAGAGCCTGTCAAGTTAGAGAGTTACAGAGTAAGAGGCACAGTTCATGTGGAGAAAGAAAATGGATAATCCTAGTCTTGAACAAATTAAGAATGATCGGAGTCGGTTCGCGCGAAGAATCTGCTCGAGAAGAACTTACATCTGGTGGAATGCGAAGGGGAATTGAGGTGATTCGCTACAGTAGCATGGTGGGTCCTAACCGTAAAGGTTAGAACTTATAGAACTGTAGTTCGTCTGAGCACTTTTCATGGAAATAGCGGTAGAGTAGCTTGCAACGTTTTATCCGTGTGAAAGAGTTTGTAGAGTGAAAAATAATTCATCACCCACAAGGACGCGGAGCCGCTTTTGGATTCTATCAAGAATGGAAAGTAAAGACTGGGGAGCTCCTGCCAATATATGGCAGCAGTACTCAATCTGATCTGGCTCTTGTAAATGAAGAGGATATCAGGAGTCAGGTACTTACTGGAGCGGTACAGGAAACCGGACATTTTCCCAGCATCCTTAGCGATGGATCATATGTACGAGCTTCACTTGAAGTACGAGTTTAGGTTAAGGCCTAATAGGCGCTCAAGGCATTCAAGGGAATATCCATTCATTGGTGATAAATAGTTCAGGTTTCGATCTGCGATGATGGAATGTAACTAGTTTGTTTTTGAAATGTAACCAGCCAGCTTTTTAGATTATTGTTCGGATTATTGTCCACATCTTTATTGCCATATTCACGACGTTTCGACTGCTGTACGCTCCGGACCTCTTCAGGATCTCTCTATATTTCTGAGATGAGGTATTGTAACTATTTACACTATTTACATTGTTCGGATTATTGTCCTTATCTTTATTTCCATATTCACGTTTCGACCGTTGTACGCTCCGGACTTCTTCAGGATCTCTCTATATTTCTGAGATGAGGTATTGTAACTATTTACACTATTTACATTGTTCGGATCATTGTCCTCATCTTTATTGCCATATTCACGATATTTCGGCCGTTGTACGGTCCGGCCTTTAATCAAAATGATTTGAATTTCGAAATAGACGGGGTAGATTGTTCTAGTTCCACGTGCCGTGCCTTTTCCGAATGCCTCAGTTTAACTCAACTCGCCAAGTTTGTGTTCACCACTGAAGTAGCCAAGTATTGAAGTCACAATTCTTTAGGTTAAATCACTGGAAAAAAAAACAAGACTTTCAGCCATGAGGAGGACTTCAAGGCATGAAGTTTTGGGAATTATAAAGTTAATATCTCAGTACTCATTTTTTTTATTTTTTTTTTATCAGAGCTCAAATTACAATTTTGTCGTCATTATTGCATTTCACCATGATTGTATTACTGGTTCCAATATTCCATTCATTACTATGCTTAACCGGCATAAGAGATCGATCGTGCTGATTCCTTTAATTTTCGTGTTTTCAACTGATGTTTTCTTAAGACAGAGAACAATAGAGTAAAATAGGATAACTAATATATTGTATATAATATATTTATATAATGTATATACATATATAAAAAGTGTTCCAATAACTTGGACCGATTTTAAATGTGAATTAAGTTTAAACGTCTAATGATTATTTTCTTTTTTTTCAGATTTAACAACTTAAGTCTTGGGCATTAATTTATATAATACATATAATATAATATATATATATTATAAAATATAATACATATAATATATGAATATATCATACATATATTATATAATACATATAATATATAATACATATATAATATAATACATATAATATATAATACATATATTATATACATATATAATATAATACATATAATATATACATATATAATACATATATTATATAATACATAATACATATATTATATAATACATATTATACATATATAATACATATATTATATAATACATATAATATATACATATAGAATACATATATTATATAATATATATTATATAATACATATTATACATATATAGTACATATATTATATAATACATATAATATATACATATATAATATATATTATATAATACATAATACATATATTATATAATACATATTATACATATATAATACATATATTGTATAATACATATAATATATACATATATAATACATATAATATATAATACATAATACATAATATATATATACATACATATATATATATATATATATATATTATACACACACACACACACACATATATATATATATTATATATACACACATATATATATATATATATATACACACACATACATATTATACACACACACACACATATATATATATACACACACATATTATTCACACACACACACACTCACACACATATATATATATATATATATCTATATACATGTTATATACATATATATATGTATTTTTTTTTTTTTAAGCATTTCACCCCAAGCAAGGCGGGAAGCCACTAGCACGCAAGGAGTTACAGAGAATTGGAGTGAGTCCAAAGAGGAATGATAGAGGAAAGGATGAAGAGAAGGATAGGTGATAGATCAAGGCATCTGGAGACATCGATTGACATTACATTCAAATAGTTGGAGATTATAGCTATCAGGGAAACAGGAAAAGGGGAGGGAGTTCCACAGGAGAGAGGTGCAAGACATTGAAGCTATTGGAGTAGAAGAGACAGCTACATTTAACAGTTTCGACAGTGAACGAGTGTGAGCGAAATGTCAGCCTAGTAGAATGCTTAAGGTCATGAATTCTGGGAACCAGCGAAAGCAGCTCATCTGAGCAGTTACCATGAAAGTATTTGTAAAAAGACAGGGGGAGGCGACGGCACGTCTGTGAGAGAGCGACTGCAGATGAGATCCCAGATCAGGGCCAATTACATTGTGTATCCGTCTCTGGATCTTATCAAGAACATTGAGACGAACGGAAGAGGCACCGGACCATATATGGCAGCAATACTCCATGCAAGGGCAAATGGTTGATTTGTAAATTTGAAGGATCGACTCCGGTGAGAAAAAATTCCTGGCGCGGCACAGGCAGCCAAATTTCCTTGCAGTGGACGAAGCTATTAACTCAATGTATTTGTTCCATCTCAAGTCAGCAGTCAATGTGAGACCGAGTAGTTGCAAAGAGGAACTCTCGAGAAGTTGAGCGTCTGACATTCTAATGGCGGGCAGGGATGGTTCTCTATGATGAGTAATAGAGAGCAGTTTTGTTTTTGAGGTGTTAAAGTTAACCAGCCAATTCCTGCCCCAGTTCACAACCGATTGGAGGTCCTTTTCGAGACGAACGGCCAGGTTAGTTTTGTCAGCGACACTAGATTTGTTTTTGAGGCAGGAGTAAATTCTAGTGTCTTCCGCGTAGCTGCTTACTTGGGAATCTATGACGTCTGGAAGATCTTTGATGAAGATAAGGAACAGAGTAGGGCCTAGGATGGAGCCTTGGGGAAAACCTGCGTTCGTGGGATAGGAGCTGGAGGAGAATCCATTGAGAACGACCTTCAATACACAGTTTGACAGGAATGATTGTATTAAGTCAAACAATCGACCTGAAATTCCATAACCCTGAAGGTTGCGAAGAAGGCCGGCATGCCAAACCCTATCAAACAATTTGGAGATATCAAGAGCCACGGCACAAGCTTCTCCGTTATTAAGAAGGGCTTGGTAAACAATTTCAGTGATTGCCATAAGCACGTCAGCTGTAGAACAGGCAAAGCGAAAACCATATTGCTAGTCGGAGAGCAGATCACGGGATATAAGGTGCTTAACGACTTCGAAGATTTTGCCGAAGAGCGGTAATTAGAGGGGTCAGAAGTGTTACCAGAGTTCTTAAAGACAGGGAACAATGGATGAGGACTCCCAAAAGTCTGGAAAACAAGATTCATTGAGGCAGTAGTTATATAATTTGGAGAGGGCAGGGGCCAGTTCAGGCACACATTTCTTCGGGACAATGGCTGGTATCCCGTCTCCACCACTAGCCTTGTGCGGGTCTAAATTAGAGATAATACCCAATACCAATGACGGGGTAATATGCAGCACGCTCAATAGAGCCTCTGTTCTAAGGAGGAAATCGGGTGTGGATACACCAGAAGAGTCGAGCGTTGAATTGAGTGAGAATTTCCGAGCAAAGCATTCAGCCTTGTCAGAACCTCGAACTGGTTGAACAAAGGAGGTATAGAGGGTTTGCTATTGTTAAGTACGCCCTTGCACAGATGGCAAATAATCCTTGGAGTCGAATTTGCGAAATGCAATACGTTCTTTCATTCGAGCAGCAAATAGTGATTTAGCTTCATTGAGGACGCGCTTACACTCGTTATGGGCAGAGACAATGAGACATCTATTGCAGTCAGACATGTCATTTCAATATAGGCGGAAGAAGTGGTTCCTATGAGCAATGGCAGCTGAGCAAGCACGGAAAACCAAGGGGGAGCATGATTTGACCTTATATTTCCTTGAGATGAAAGCCTTGATACCAGCTTTAACCCAGGAGGAGACCTCGGAAGCACATGGGGACTTGAATGGAGACTGTAAAGACAACATCCCAGGGGACATCATGAAGGAAATCCCGGAACAAGTCCCAGTCTGCTCATTGATAGCAGAATGATGTTCTAGTGGTAGGAGGTTCTTTGCAGGGGGTGGAGTTGAAGGAAATGTTGATAGACACTACAGCATGATCAGAATTGCCAAGAGAGCAGAGTTTCGTGGCGCTACAGGACTCGGGGATGGAGGTAAGACATAGATTGAGAAGAGAAGCCTTACCATCCCAGTTGTAGGGGAAATATGTGGGGAATTCGACTATCTTCGTGAGGGATTGAGAAATTGAAAAATGAAGGCTTTGAATGCCTGCAGGGTCAGTAGTAGCGTTTTTAAGCCACTTGGTATGATGGGCGTTAAAATCGCCAAACACAAATATGCGAGCAAACGGATGCACAGAGAGAGCCTTTTCAATGCTGTCAGAAATGCATTCGATTACACCACAGTCTTGGGAGGATGGTGAGCGATAAAGGAAAAAAGGTAGCTTACAACATCGAGAAAAGATAGCCAGAGACACATGTACGAATGGTCTGGAGATTCAAGATTCTCTCTAGCCAGCGGGAGATGGTCCTTGGTGTAAACTCCAAAGCCATGCATGTGGGTTTGAGAGTCTTTTCTAAGGAGGGGAATGTAGCCGGGGATCACATATATATATTATATACATATAGACACATATAATATATATATAATATAGACATATGATACATAAATATATATATATATATATATATATAATTATATACACACACATTCATAATATATACGTATATACATACATATATCTATGAGATATATATTAATATAGAATAGCTTACAATTGTCATTTATTCACATGTGTGAGTGTGTGTGTGTACAAATGGCAAATGTAACCTAGACTACATAACAACACAGCATCATCTACCATAAATCTTCTCTAAACTTAATTACTCAAAAATGAGTTTTGCAGACATATTTATATATGGACTTTTGTCCTTGTTTTGGTGCAAGGTATCCCCCCCACCAACACCAATGTTTGAAAAATTATTTTTGATACACCTTCTGTGTCTGTATATATGTATGTAGAGTGAGTGAGTGCGTGAGACAGATATAGCAAGATACAGGGTGAAGCAGAGTTACAAAAAAAAAAAAAAAGCAAAACTAACTCCTGAACAAAATCTTATATCAACCTACAATTTTAACGCAAAGCATTAATCTAAATAATGCCAGAAAATCTCATTCAATATTATTCCATTTTCGCCTTTACCACTTGTACATGTCTTCTATGGTTATTCTGTCCCATACATTCTTCAGTTTTGCCTTCAGAGCTTCAATAATGTGGTGCATAGTAGAACAGGCCTCACTCTCAGGAATTACCTCCAAACAATAGTCAAAAACATTGCTATCTGCTGATGAGGGAGGCCATTTCTCCTTGGTGATGACAATTGTCTCTGCACCACTGCTGTGTTATATGAGAAGTATGCTTGTCACTTAATCATGTTGAAGTGTCCAATATTCATCACCATAAGTGGCATTACACTTGAGTGTACCTACCCAGATGTCCCCCATGTACATTACCATGTTGATCTTTACTGCTTGAGGCATGAAAATAAAAGGAGACTTTTCTCTTTCTGAAATGACTGTCCAAACCATAATTGTTGCCAGTTACTGGGTTCGGAGGCATTTTCTTGAAGCATCAGAAACTGACTGACGACTTGTTTATAAGGAGACTATCATTTTGATGATTAAAAGTCTATTCAGCAGTGAACAGTTTCTCATCAGTGAAGACGGTGTTTTGCAATGTGTCATCACAAATCCATTTCAGTAACTTCTTTAAAGTCCCTTATTCATTGTGGCTAGTGAAAAAACCTGTCTCTTGGTTATCTTGTAGGAAAATATCCCTACATCATTTCGACATGGCATCTGCATGGTTCTCTCTGATGTTCCAGACTCCTTAGCCAATTTTCTCCTTGACCTTGAATTATGCCAGTTTTTTTTCATGCATCTGTTTAATGATTTTTGGCATTCTGGAGGTGCGAGGACGTCCCAGTCTAACTTTGATGGAGGAAGTCTCATTGTACCACTTGATTGTCCTTTTGATAAACATTCTATTGATTGCAATTGTTTTCCAGCTTTAAAAATCTCAAATGGAATCAGTATGTTTTCATGTTGCTCCATTATATACTTTCTTTTAATTTCTAGACATTATTGCCAGTAAACACTTTGAAAAAAAATTATATATATATATATAGTATATACTGTTGGGCGAGTATCAAACCATATGCAACAAGGTAATGAACAAAGATTCAGAAGCAGAATTCATTTGAAACTTTGTAACAGCATTTATGTGCACCCGATATAGATAGAGACAGACAAAATGCTGATACCCGCTGAAGAGTGGATGAGCAGGTCCATCTATGAAACTCTGAAGGTAACATCAATATATATATATATATATAGTAGTGGGTCAGCAGATCATTATTTAAATATGCATATATATATATATAGTTAAATATAACAGACAATGAATGTCTATTGTGCAATCATGAGCTGTTCTAATGTTCGCTTTAATTTCGAGTGAAAATAAAGAGAAAAATTGTTGAACATTTGAAAATTTTTTTTTTCCATTAAGTTGGTTTTTGATCTAAGCTTTCGACTCAAATGAGCCATCTTCAGAGTGGTTATACGACCATTTTAACAAAGATCAACGATAATATTTTGTTATGTTGACATAGAAGATTGCTATGTGACGATAACAATCATTGAATAGCAGCTGCAGGTCAGAAGTTCAAGATGAGGTTCGATAACATCGTACTACACAAGAGGTCGAAATATTAACAACAGAACCATATGTCTAGATGCAATGTAATGTGTTGCGACTAGTTTCATGGTGAATATATTTGTTTAAATGTCCATATAACCGCTTTGAAGATGGCGCATGTGAGCTGAAAGCTTAGATGAAGGATCAGGTTAATAAAAAAAAAAAAAAAAAAATCCAAATGTTCTGTCCAATTTTTGTCTTTATTTTCACCTGAAATTAAAACAAACATAACAGACATTGTCTGTTATATTTTTATATATATATATATATATATATATATATATATATATCCGAGTGAGAGTGGAACAATGGCTTTTGTCCGCAGAGGTGTAATGGTCCACAAAAGCATTTAAACATTTGTTCATTTGAAAACAAATACATGCAATCATTTTACAAAATAACTAATAACTCCTCATCCTGTTAATACAGAAAAATTATCAAGAATAGTTTTTTTTGTTTTTTTTTTAATGCAAGAAATTAACAAATTGAATAATGAGGTTGGAATGGGGGGAAAGAGCCTACAGCTAGGTCACCACACAGTCCTCACTGCAAGCTAAGTGAGGTGTGGCTGAGAGGCTTCAATTTATTTTTTTAGCCAAGTTTTATGCATACAAGTCAGTAAGTATACAGATATAATAATTTCATGACAACTTAGACAGTTAATGAGTAAAAGACCCTTTAGGATAAATTAGAAAATTTTCCTTCCAACAATACAGTTCAAAATGGATGAATGCTTGCATGTCAGCCTGCTGTTTAAAATTTGCTGAGAAATGATGAAAGCCATGAAACTTCATCAAGGTGAAGTTCTTCTCCCACCTTCCAAAATTGTTTTAAACTTTAACAGAGATGAATGACGTTACCATATTTTCTTGTGTATAATAAGACCCAGTGTTCATGACACTAAAAACAGAAGATAAATTACATCCGTGAGTATAACTCTATAGTACAATATCTTTTTTTTTTTCCTACCATATTATCTGTTACAATCTTAATGTTGTACATATATTTTACCAAAAGATTTAATTTTTCATATTAAAGACTAGAAATGAACCGGATGTTTAGCCATTGCATTTTTCTTCTAATTTCTGTTTCAAAACTTATTTTCAAATGTTTTTGTGCAAAGTGTATTTGCAATCTTGCCATTTCAAATAAGAGGGGGGTTTTTTTAAGCCAAATAAAAATTTCTAAAAACATGTAGCCATCTATGAGTAAAATAGCAGAAAACATTAATTTCTATAGCCCTGGGTGGCAACCAGTATAGGAGAAAGTAACTCTAAATTTTCATTCAAGATTTATTGTATTATACACAATAAAATATGGTAGCTGCATTATGATCCCAATAAAATAATAAACCACTTTTGGGGATGTCACTCATTTTCCTATGAAAATTGATTTCATTATTGTATGTTTTAGTTTTGAAAATATTTGAAATTTATCCTGAATACAGTTTTAGCTTTTCAGATGTCAGCATTTACTCATATTAAATTTGTTTTTGTGGGTTTTGTAAGGCTTTCCTGATAATCATTTGTTTGTAAATAAGGTTTCAGTAATAACAGATTGGCGTGATTAGATATCTGTTTATTCTGCTTCAAACTAACATCTAAAAGAGGCAGAAATATCAATGAAAAGGCATTAATATTTCTGTCTTGCTTATTCCATATTTCTACAAAGTGAGTCCATATTGTTTGTTTTTACCTTATTTTTTTTGTCAATTTCAGGATAATGCAAGGAATAGAAAACTGAAAGAAGCCAGTTAAATACATGTAAAAGAAAAATGATGAAAAGTGGCTTAATGTTTCAACAATAGGTGATCACTTCTAATAGATTTAAAAATGAAAATGAATTCACAGTATATGAAGCATTTCATCTGCTTAATTTCAATGGCACACAAAGATCAGATATGATAATTATCTGGCATAGAAAAAAAATTGTTTACCATAGTTTCTTATATAATACAACCCAGTGTTTCTGAAGCTAAAACAAGGAATAAATTACATCCTTGAGTATAAAACAATCCCATAATACATCCACCCTTATGTAAATTTCTTTTCACTAATTGTGCTCTATTATTTGTTAAAATCTCAATGTTATACGTATATTTCACTAAAATATTTAATTTCCCACATTAAAGAATAGAAACTGGATGTTTAACCATTATATATTTCTTCTAATTTTCGTTTCAAAATTTCTTTTTAAATTTTCAGGGAAAGTTGCTAACTAGACATACCTGGTAATAGATTAATTAACACCTTAAAATGTATCATACTTTTCTATTTGATATGACTTTCTTACATTTCTATATATTAATAAACAATGAAAATAAAAAGAAATTTTTTCTTTAAGAATGAAGAGAAAACTTCAAAGATAATCAAAATATAAATAAAACTGGTGAACAAAACTGAATGTATTAGACATCTTGCTTCTATAAATAAGGTCTTTTAAGCTGGAGGGGGGGGAATAAAAGTGTTTACTGCCTTTAATTTTTGTTCAAAATTTCTCATTATGCACAAGAAAATATGGTAATCAGTTTTTTTACTCTTACTGTTTTTATATGTATATATATATATATATATATATATATATATATATATATATATAAAAAAAATCATAGGAAATGAATTTATGATATATATCTCAATCAATCATAGGAAATGGATTAAATCTGACAAATATTTAATATATTTTCTGTTTATACATTATTTTTTTATGGATACACTTACTTGAGTAAGTGCTCTGTTGTTTTAATTAGACAGTATTAATTACAATTACCAGCCTGAATGTTTGAGAAATTTCATAAAAAAAATATGCCAGACTAAATGGTGGTTCCATATAGGATGCAGGTTCAATTCCTGTTGGAGAATACATATTTACTACTAAATTTCTCAAATATTCAGGGTGGTAAATGTTTAATTAAAGAACAGAGTATTTACTCAAAGTGCATCCACAAAAATAAAGTATAAACAGAAAATTATATATATTTTTTAAATTAGGTGATCAGCCAATCACATTACTTTGGTTTCAACCTTTCAGTATCCTCAGGCGATATATATTGCCTATGTCACCTGCGGAAACCAAAAGGTTGAAATCATGATTGGCCAATCCATTTTAAATTTAAAAGTTCTGCATGTTAAACTCGTGTGTTTGTATATAAAAACACATTTTATTTGGCACTAATAATTTCATGGTCTACTAGTAAAAAAAAAAAAAAAAATTTTTTTTTTTTTTTTTAATTCTTTTAGACCAATATTCATTAGACCTTCCTGAAATCACATTTGTCCGAATCGAATTATTATATTGATTTCCATCATTTAAGAATTTGGCGGGGGGGGCGGGGGGGGTCATTTTCCTGATGCAAATACAGTGTGAAATCCATCCCCGACTTAAAAGGGGTTAATTGAACTGTGTTTTTATTTACAAACGGCAACTTTGAAACTTTGCTTACATCATTGATAACTGGATACTATTGCAAAGAAATAGTAGACATGAAAAAGGGAGGTGCACTAGTATCCTAATTGCAGACTCCTGTCAATTAAGTTAAATAAATTATTATCCTGCAAAAATTCAATTATAAATACTCCTCTTACTTCAATATGTAGCAAAAGTATAAAGTACTTCTTATCAGGGTTTGCAGACAAACGATTTTTGGAAATTATATCAAAATATGATTTTTAAGGCATGGAGCTATGAAAGTATCCTATGCTAAGAATTGAAAAATAGTAGCAGTTTTCAAATTTGACATTTGTAAATAAAAAGTACAGATAACTTAGTCAGGGATTGATTTGCCATAACATTTATATTTTGAACAGGACTTTATTTTTTAAAATAGGAAAATAAAAAATAGAAATACTTCTTTATGCTGTGGAAAAGAATATAATGAATACTAATCTACAAAAATTATTCTCATTATTTACATTATTCGGACTATTGTCCTTATCTTTGTCGCCATATTTATTACAACATTTAGGCCGTGGTACACTCTGGCCTTTTTCAGGTGGTTGGAATGTCAAACTTAACCCTTTATTTCGCTCACTCGAGTAGACTGTTCTAGTTCCACATGCCATGTTTAATGGATGCCAGTTATCAGTTATCTCCTGTCAATTTCCCTCTGAAAGTTCTCCACTGCCTTAGCCGGGTATTGAACACACTCTTTGGGTCCTTTGGATCTAACTAATGCTTTTATCTACTGTGCCATGTGTCCTTGAGGACATCTGTGTATGAATTTCTGATAAAAAATGGTTGCTGAAGGCATTAGGTTTATAATACCCAGAATTCATACACAGATGTCCTCAATGACACAGGCACAGTGGATAAAGGCGTTGGTTCAATCCAGCAACAGGACCCAAAGTGTGTGAGTTCAATACCCGGTTAAGGCAGTGGATAACTTTCAGAGGGAAATTAACAGGAGATAACTGACATCCATTTAACATGGCACGTGGAACTAGAACAGTCTACCCCAGTGAGCAAAATAAAGGGTCTAGTTCGACATTCCAACCACCTGAAGAAGGCCGAAAATATGGTGACATAGATGAGGACAATATTCTGAATAATGTACATAATACCTCATCTCAGAAATATAGACAAATACTGAAAAATTATTCTATATAAAAAAAAAAAACAAAAAAAAAACAATCAGATCAGTCAGTTTTAGGTATTCCTTTTTTTTCTTTTTCTATTATTCTCAGGAGTGCTCTTTAGGATACACAAAAAAAAAAAAAAAAAAAAAAAAAAAAAAAAAAAAAAAATAAAAATAAAATATGCCATTTTTTAACAGTAATCACGACTTTAAACTTATATCACCAAAACTGATTTTCTTTTCTATAGCTGTCCGAGTTTTCAACTCCAAACACATGGTTGGGGGAATTGAATGGGAAAAGAAAACACTGATCAGCATGATCTTGAAATTTATGAACAAATAATGAGGGAGTTGTCATGAATTTATAATATCTACATCCAGATCCCACCCCCAATGAATCTCTGAGGGTAAATGAAGAATGACACAAACTTGAATTTACCAGACACAGCAAAAAAGAGTTCAAAAGCAAAAATTGAAAAAAGTCTGTTCAACAAGAATTCAGCAGTTTTCAGTATGTTTTTTTTTTTTCCTTTCGTTTTTTTTTGTATTTGAGTTCCAGTTTGATATGGCCTGACTTTGTTCAGTTCAGAATGTACAGAACACTTGATGAGGTGCACAGGTTGTCTAAATGCTGCCAAAAGTGTTGCAAGAAGACGTAATGTGGAAGCATAATGATCTGAGTCTAAAGGAAACAATGTGGCTGATAGGCAAATAATTTTGGACAAGTCAGACATCTTGAAATTGGCTTAAGTGGTTTTTGCTTCCCCCCTTCCCTCCCAGTGGAATAAGTTTTCATCCTTATGCAGAAAAAATATTGAAGATTTAATTTAAAATATATTATGAAACGAGAAAAAAAAAAATAAATAATACTTTTTTCTTTTCTTTTTTTTTTTTTTTTTTAAGTGTGTGAGGGTGGAGGGAGAAGAAAGCAACCAAGAACATCAAATGAGTGTGATGGAGAAAATAAGGGTGCAGTTTTCTATCTTCATTTTTTTGAGCCTGGAGAATTGACTTTCTCCCTAAAGTAAAATGATTTTATTTTTTCTTTTGTCCACAAAATAAATTATGACAAATTATGTACATACATATACATTTGAATCATTTGTTAGAAATTCAAGTCATTGCACATCCATTATAGCAAAACACTGCATCATGGGAAGCTTATCCTCATCTGGGATGTAGAAATGAAGGAAACAAAAACAAAAAGATAAAAAATAAAAAATTTTAACAAATAAAAATGTTGTTCAATTATCAATTCCAGAGGAAAAACATTTTTATTACAATACAACTTTTTAAAAAAAAAAAATAAAAAAATGTTTTACAAGGCAGGCAAGTTTTTATAAAGCCTGAGTATTTTGCCATAATATTCTTAAAAAAAAAGAAAGAAAAAAAAATTAGAAATTCTTACAAATTTCTGGGAGTCGATTGCAGCAGCCATATACAATCTTTGAAACACAAACAATATGGCTACCAAGTCAATAAAATTGAAAGGCCAGTGACTGATAAATACTTGTAATAATACTGCATAACATTAATAACCTTAAGGTCACATAAAACAAATATAAACATTTCTTTCTACCACACTAATTTTTTTTTTTTTTTTAACTATAGAAGAAAAAATCTCCCCTCCCAAATCACTGATGCCAAATATACAAATAGTTGTGCATTTTATCATTTTGTCATAAACTGTGCTCAAAATTAAAATATTAGAAAAAGAATTTTTTTTTTTAATTTTAATGAAATTTGATTTGTATGACCTTAAGATTAATTTTATGAAATGATTAAAAAAATATAGTCTTTACTGACCATGATTGCTTCCCCCACCATGCCCTAATAATCTATTCAGTAAATGTAGGTGGGGAAAGGCAATTCAAATTTGTTTTCTTCCTTTATAATTAATGATCATATGACTAAGTTGAAGAATGTAATCATTTATATCAATGAGAAAGTAAAGGTTTAGGTTTTTATATTAAGTTCTTTTTATTCTTCATGAGGCTGTTTCAGCTAATTTCCTTTTCTTTATTTTTATGTTTAGAGAAAGTGAATCACTATGACACTATATTATTTATTCAGAGTTAATAAAAAAAAAAAAAAGTTGAAAAAAAAGAAAAAAAAGAAATGTCATTATTATATATATATATATATATATATATATATATATATATATAAGACATTTTTATGTTTATATTCTTTTATACATACAAATATTTAAGTAAAAGCTCTATTTATAATAAACAGTATTAACATTTACTGGCCTGAATGTCCGAGAAATCTACATAGACAATATGCATCCCCCGACAGGAATTGAACCTGTACCCTATATGGAACTGTCATATAGCCTGACATGCCTTAACTGATTGATTGGGCCACAGAGGAGTGTTTCTATGAAAATTTCTCGGACATTCAGGCCTGTAAATGTTAATACTGTTTATTATAAACAGAGCATTTACTTAAATATTTGTATCTATAAAAAGAACGCATAAACATAAAAAATGTCTTAAAAATAATTGTCGGACTTTGTCCATTTCATAATGTGTATGTGTGTGTGTGTGTGTGTGTGTGCATACTTCCTGACTTCAAAATTACTTCACATTTAAATAAAGAAGGAGGATCAATATTTGAATTTGTTCAAGCTGTTAGGCTTGACTAAGGCTGGTTGAGTATAATTTTTTTTTTTTTTTTTTTAAATTACCACCACACAGGCTGAATTTACAAAGTGAAAACAATTTCAACTCAATAAGTGTGGTCAAAAGACAACTGACATTTTGAAAATCTTTGTTTTTAAAACAGACTTACTCCAAAACTGTTGTTGGATATTTTTACATCATTCGATAGCTAATTTAAAACAAAAAACAAATTAGTTTAAAGCAAGCAAAAAACAAAGAAAAAAAAATAGACACAGGCTTTATAAAGACCTGACAGAAAACATTTCCAATTCTGTCAAATATACACAATTATTGGCAGAAAAATTTTAATGCAAACTTACTGCCTATATTTTATTTTAAAAATGAAAAATAAATACATTCAAATATTTTAGCCGAAGAAGTGAATGACAATTTGCAATGAATCAAATTCATCTCCACTTGATATTTTACTTTAAATAAATGAAAATATTAAAACAAAATCCTAAATTTGCAATAAAGTTTAAATCATTCTTTTTTATCCAAACATACATGCCATTTTTATGTACATTATAATAAATAAAAACAAAAAACTCCTTAATCAAAATTCATCACCTTTGCCCAATGAGCATTCACAATGATTAGCAATCCATTTCTAAACAGATAAAACAAATATATTCAACCATAAGGTTAATGAGAATTAAATTAATTTTTAAACTAAGCAACGAGAAAACCTTGTCAAGTACATTAAAAATAATTCTAAAAATGTCTACTATTCCTACTCCAAACAGAAAAAAATAATTGAATGTTTTTTCAACATTATACCTAATGATTGTTCAAGCATTTTTTTGGTTTCAAATAGGGCCTTGAAATGCAGGCGTTAGCCATCTATAATTAACCTCACAGTTAGTGTTTTATCCAAAGAAACTAAGAGTTACCTCCCTTTAACTGCCTTGCAGAACCAAATTCTATATTGTACGAGATGAGGGGGAAGAGCAATTTAACTTCTAAAACAAATACCATGTTAAGGCAAGTGGTGTGTGAAAATCTCCAGACAAGATGTACAAACTGTTCAAAATACGATTTGAATATTAACATTATTCACATTGACACAACAAAGAAAATAACAAACAAAAACTAAATCTGAATTCTAAAACTTGAATTTATCCACTTCAGAAATATTAAAACCATTAATACAGACCATGCAAAATAAATGACTAAAGAAAAAATTTTCAGCTTTTAGAACTTTGTGTAAAACCATAAAGGAGAAAGTAATGATGAATTTTTGAGTTAACTATCCATAACAACTTGTTCTTACTGTCAAAAATAAAAAATATATATATATATATTAAAGTTCTGTATCAGACTTTATCAAGACGCTTTGTCCTTTGATGGATATTATCAAGGCAAATGGAAAGATTTTATTTTGCAATTTATAAACGAAGAAATTTTTATTACTTAGCCTCCTCTATATCTTACCTTGACTTTCACAATTAACCTTATGAATATTTTTGAGCAATTTAAAAATTTTAAAAACCTATGTTTTTTTTTTTTTTTTTTTACTTCTGTTTATAAATACATGTTGCAAAACAAAATCCTTACATTTGACTTGATAAAGTCCATCAGAGGATGTTGGTAAAGAAAAGTATTCCTTTGTCTTTATTCCTATTGTCTTTTTAGAAATATTTGTCTATTAAATGAAAGGAATCCAAATTTTTTTTTTTTTTGGTAAAAAGTGCTTTTATTGTTTGGAAATAAAGCAGACAAGAAAACAGTTTGTTTAAAGTTTGAAAAAAAAAAATAGTTTAGAAATATTTTAATAACATTCAAGACAAACAGGTGAATTTAAGGTGTGAAAGACTTGCCTAAGTTCTGCACAGCCACCAAATTTATATGATCTGCTTATTTGCTCAAAAGAAAGAAAATATGGGGGATGTTTAATATAAAATGATTTAATGGCCTCTTTTTGGTTCTATGATACAGATGATAATTTCAGGAAAAAAAAAAAAAAATTACTGGTTCAAAGTCTAAAGTTTATCTATAGGGGGACTGAAAAGTAACTCCCTATTTTATGTACAATAGACTCTCCAGTCTTCTAAAAATTATAGTTAGACAGTAGAGTCCATCATACATAAAATAAGGGGTTACTTTTCAGTCACTCTGTATAGGTCTAATAGAAAATTCTTGAATCAAGGTAAAGCAAAAATATACAAAGAACCTAATTCAACATATCCAGATATTAACCAACAAAAATAAGGTTTTCAGCAGTAAACGTTTTTTGTCTTTTTGGATGGAAAGAAAAATGGTTAATACTCAGCTGATTCAATACTGCAAAAAGTCCTTTACAAGTTTTTTTTTTTTTTTTGACAGCATTTCAAGTCCTTCAAATTGCAGACTCTTGCAGAACACTTTTGGAAACCTTGATGATAATGCCTCTCCACATCTTCTGAATTAAGCCTCACTAGTTTCACTTTAATGACTCAAGATTTTGTTTGTTTTTGTTAGAATACGCTATAAAAAAAATTAAAAAAAGTTTGAATTATGAGATTTTCTTAATTTTTTTATTTTTGAAGGAAAGAGGAATGAAAATACAACTCTTTCTTTCTCAATCTTCTATATATATATATATATATATATATATATATATATATATATATATATATATATATATCAAAGATGTACATGATTGGGGAAGGGAAATTAGTAGATAGCAAAATCAAAGAATCTTTAGAAATGATTGGGCTGATTTAAAAAAAAAAAAAATAAAATAAAAAGACAAGTGTTGAGCAGGGTGAGGAATATCCAAGCTTAAAGATTACAGTCACATTTTACAAGGGATTCAGATCATACCTGGGTATGTAAAGATTTGAAATAACATCAAAATAAAACAAGATCATTATTTATAAATAGGTAAAAATAGTGAAACTGCCTAGAGCAGACCTCTAAAGACATGCTAAAATTTAAAAGTGGAGAGATGATGGGTAACACTCACCCATTCAATCAGGCATGATTCATTGTCCCAAAAAGCGAGAAAAAAAAAAAAAAAAAAAAAAAGAAAAAATGATTTGCTAGATAATCACAACCCTCTAGAAAATTGAAAACCCTAAACAGATCGCTACTACACTTATTCTTCACAGTAGAAGACATACTATCATTTGAGAAATCGTATAGCTAGCATCATAATCATTTTTGGTGCAAATTTTATGTAATTCCTAACCAAGTACAAAAGAATTATTTTTTTTTGATCAATGATTTTTTTTTTTAACGTAAGAGGATGGGTGAATGAAGGAAGGGGAAAAAAATTCAATGACTGTAAAAGTACGTTTTTCCCAAAGCAGTGCTTTGCTTCGTTAAATTAAACAAAAAAAAAAATCTACTTACAATAAATATAAGTGGAAGTAACAGCCCCACCTCAGAAATACAGAGGATTTTCTTCTTTTCAAGTTTACCCTCTACAACTGAAAAATTCAATTCCTAACAGATGAAGAAAGATTGATTTAAAAAAAAAAAAAAAGTACTTCTCTGCTTTTACATGTAAATATAACTGGTTTTAGGGACTAGGATTCAAGAGGGTTCTTTTACTACCCACTTGTGCTATTAGGTTTTTATTATTATTTGCAGGGATCAAAAATGAAACGTCATCACATAGTTACCCTCATTTCTCCGCTCTCTTATTTAAAACAAAATGGAAAGAGGTGTCAATGTCTTATATATAGGGAGTCATGGTTTACATATTTCTGTAAATGTGTTTAACCTGTCCTAGACAATTCTAAAACTAGGAATGAAGGTAAATCCAAGAATCATGATTGCAGGTAACTAATAAGCAAACAAGTACTACGGGAGACATTTAATATTTCAATGTTTATTCACATCATCTTCAAATCATGTACTTTTCAGAGATGCTACAAAACAAGAAAAAATATAGTAAAATACATTAATAAATAAAAAGTATATTAAAATACATTAACAATTAAAAAGTATATTAAAATATATTAAAGTCTCCCATGACATTTTTTGGTAATAGTTGAATACTGATTACCTACAATTAAGTCTTTGTTTGTTTTTTTATTTAGTAATCCTAAAACTATACCAAGAAATACTTTCCTTGAATATTAATGAGAATTATGTCACATGACTGTGTGCTTCAAATGCCATTTGATATGGTAACTTCCAATGTTCATCAGTTGAAGACAATATGAATGATCGATGAGAAAAGAGAATTACAATTATGTGGCTATTGAATTTAGTTTCAACTCCTTTGGTGATCTTTTTATATCACTTAAAAAGAAACACTGTTTGCTTCCAAAGTATCCCTCCAACCCCACTCAAACACCTATCATTTATTATCAGTCAGCATGTTGGAGGTGGGGGGGGGGAGTATTCTGAACATAATCACCCATTCAGACTATGAATAATAAAATAAAAAAAAACAACCTCTCAACGTGTTTTACAACTGCTTCACTTTAACAATCTCTGGTTCTCCAGGTGCCATTTTAAAACAATTTTTTCTTGTCAGGTAGTTTGTTTTTTTTTTTTTCTTAATTTCCTTTTCAAAAAGATGAAAAAAAAGAAAATGTTTAGATCTCATAAGTGCTTCAGTTTGTTTTAACAAGATTACAATGTTTAATGTTAAACTGAAGTCTACATCATTAGCTTTATGCTAAGAACAGAAAAAGAAAACTAATAAGATTTAAAATGTTTCCCCAAGAGCAACACTTGAACCTGCATCATTAGCTTTCTTTTTTTTCTCTGTAAGTGAACGAAGTCCAAGATACATACTTTAATAATTGAAATAACCAAATTTTTCTTTTTACAAAGACAAAAAGGTTGAAATAATATTTCAGATTTAAACTTTCAGAAACAATTAAGAAAAAAAAGTTTTTTTTTTTACAATATCCTGACCTGCTGGAAGAAAATTTGCTTTTTTCTTTGCTTTTCCTCTTTTTTTTTCTTTTTTGTTTTCTCTCTATGTTATATACAAAGCAAATTATTAAATTATGGTCAAAGTTTAGCTACTTGACCATTTATATTGCCTGCTGCCTGTTTTGACCGTCTGCCCACACCAGTAGATGAAGGGGTGGGTGGACTTGCTAAAATAGCGACCATTGTCTATGAGCAAGTACAACAAGCCAATTTCAATATTTCTGATTGAACAACCAGGGAATATGAACCCAAGCTGTACTTTGCAAATGTCCAGTGACAATATTCAACAATAGAAATCAACAGCTTCCAATCACAACAGGATGACCATGGGTGGACAAGTTGAGAGGTAAAGTGAAGGTGTGTGTGTGGGGGGTTGTTTTGATGGGAGGGAGGAAGGTCCTCACTGTCCAGCTCTTGATGTTTTTTGAAAAGCCAATGGAGGGTACAGACATGTGAGTATAACTCACTTGGCATAATGCTTGTAGAAAACTATCTTCACCCTCTCGATGTGGTGACATAGTTTAATGGCAGGGCCCAGCTTCAAATCTAGATGATCTTGCACAGTTGGAAGAGTCAGCAGGAGCAAGGCCTGACCATCAATCTCCTACAATGAAAGAAGCAGATAAAAACAAAAATTAATTTCAGTGAAAAGTGTGTGTGTGTGTGTGTGTGTGTGCGTGTGTGTGTGTGTGTATATATATATATATATATATATATATATATATATATATATATATATATATATATATATATATGTGTATGTATGTGTGTATGTGTTTCATTGAGTGACAGACAAGGAGAATTTTATAAGATTATTTTTTTTTTTATCCAATTTTTCTAATATTCTTGCAGTTTTTCTTTTCTGGGGACTAATAAAATGAAGAAAAACTGTGTGTAGTGAATAAAAGACGTTTTATGATAACTGAAGCACTTTATATAAAGTGGTTTAAGCCGAGCCTCATGGATTTTAAATACAATGCATGTCCTTCAGCAAAGATCACAATATTTTGAATCAATTTAATAAATACAATCTGTTTAAAAAAATGCTTATTTGTCTGTTATCACATGTCATAATTATCACCATCTCAAAAGAACGTCTGATCAATGTACCTTTCTACTCTTAACATCTGACTCTGAAATTAAATTTACAAGAATTTCTAGTAGAATATAAAAGTATAGTTATGCCTTCAGCTCACTTCCTGAAGATGATTTTAGTTTAAAGAAAAAACATTTTTAAAAGCATCAAATTTTTTTCTATGCAGTGTTGCTATTAGTGTGAATGAAAGATTTTACTAATATTGTAACTATTTTACAAGTATTATAGTATTTCTATAGGGGAGATGGCAAAATCACTTGCAATGCATTTCTATAGGGGAGGGGACAAAATCACAATGCATATGTTTTTATGTAATCATTAAAGTGAAGTTAAGTTTTGAGATATTTGTCTAATAAAGCCTGTGTGACATTTTATGTTATATATAAAGATAGTGTATGATTCTACACTTGTTATATTTACGTAAGTGCAACAATAAGAGAAAAAAGAATTACATGCTTTTTGAGGTGGCTAGGGGCAAGGGAAAATAGAGGAGGAGGTAATTAAACTGACGATGTCTATAATGTAAGTTTATTGAATACTTCTATAAAAAAAATTTGATACATACCTCTTGACGGAACAACCGGCCAAATTGGGCACAATCAGTTTTGCGGATGAAGTTGACAACGTCGTTCACCGTCCAGTGGAGGGGATTGGATTCAATATCTACATAGAGTTCTTCTTCATCTTTCTTTTTCACAGAAATATCTTCTTCTTCTTCCTCCTCCTCTTCCTCCTCCTCCTCTTCTTCCTCCTCCTCGTCATCTTCCTCCTCCTCTTCCTCCTCCTCCTCTTGCTCTTCTTCCTCTTTTGCTACAGGAATACTTGTCTGCTACAAATCAAAAAGAGAAAAATCAATAAGCATAAACAAAGATTTTAAGACATTTTTTTTTTTTTATTATTATTATTATGTAGATAATGAACAAAACGGGTACAGGATGCCTGCTGCTCAAACTACAGAACTAGGACCGATTCATAACCTAAATGTTAAGATGTTGTCCTGCTCAAGGCAGGACCTTAAGGAAAATGGATGGGAGTTTAAATCATAGCAGAAGTTTATTTATTATTTCTGAAAATTTGTTGATAATATAAACAACCTGAACGTGGTAATAAAAAATCAAGACAAGAGATAGTTAAAAATGAATAATAATAAAGAACACTTGAGTGTAAACAAATAATATGGCATAAAGTAAAAATTAGAAAAGGAAGAATATAGCTATATGTCAATATTTAAATGACATTCAATGGTTGGATTTCATAACAATTGTTCAGGTGATGTTGTAAAACTGGATTCTAATGATAAAGGATCATAGTTGATACTGAATTTATTTTAATTTCTACGTTTTGTTGTTTTTTTAACAATCAAAAAGATGTAAAAACAACTTGACATTACAATTAAAAAAAAAAAAAAAAAAAAAAAATCAATGAATACCTGATAAAAGAAAACTTGACTGTTTTGAAAACTTTTGTCAAAGAATACTGAAAGCCGGCTGTCATTTGGAACTTATCTTCACTATTATGATGTAATATTGCTCTCAAAATTTTCCCAATAACTTTATGAACAAATAAGGGCACTTTGATGTGGAGTAAAATGTTTAGCAAGCTTGTCTCACAAAATCAATTACGACTGAATAGTGAGTTTGATTCTCACTGGATGCCCCACACTTTCAGCCTTGTGCCACATCTAAGCTATGCTTAGAACAAAAAAAAAAAAAAAAAAAAAAAAAAAATCACCATAATGAACAAATCATATGAAGTAAATAATTACCTTCTCATTGTCTCTAATGTGGCATAGACAATGGAAAGTATTTTTTTTTCACTCACATCTGCACGAGCAGGGATGATACGGCAATGATAAGATAGAATAAATTGAGAATAATCAAGTCAGGTATCGATATACACAGAACTCAAGAATGAAGGACTTTCATTACAAGGAATCTTTTACAGGCTTTTAAAAATGTTAGTTATAATTAATACTGCAAGTTGTTAATTATCCAAATCTAAGAAAGTATTTATCAAATCTTTAACATGAAATACTTACTGATACAGGGGCAGCAGTCTGGACAGGAGGAGGAGGACTATCACTCTTCAAAGGAGGAGAAGATGGAGCTGGAGAAATCAAAATTTTTTTATGAGTCTTTCTTTCAAAACTATACCTCGGGAGCTTTGCCCGCCTTGTATGGATTTCTGAACGAGGGGCTACATGGTGGGTATACTTCCTTTTAGCAGGAGGCTTGGGTTCTGTTGCCTTTTTGGTTTCGCTCTTACAGACACTGTTCTCACTGGCAGGGGGAGACGATGATGACGACTTCTTGGCCGAAGCCACAGGCACTTCCTCAGTCGGTGTGGTGCTGCCGGCATAGATGTCATCATCAAACGAAGACCGAGATTTTCGGCTCATCAGTGACCCTTTCCTCCGTTTCCGGCGCTTGCCCAACTTTTTGCTCCCGTTTTTGAGATTACTGTGGCCGCTAGGTGGACGGCCAATCTTCCTTTTTTTCTTTCCAGAGTAATAGGCTGGAAATGTTGAAGAAAATTTAAGACAATAGAATAATCGAGCCAAGACCATATAGAAAGTTAAAAAACAATTGTGGTGATTAAGCAAAAAGTATGCAAATAAATCATTTTTTTTTTCTTACTCATGTCAAGACATAAACAAGATACTATCCAAAAATTATGGAAATTCGAAACGATTGATCAATCTGTTTATCAATCATTTTAGCCAGCATTTCCAGAGTCCAGCAAATATTTTCCACATTTCTAAAAACCACTTCAGGAAATAACAATTTTTAACCAAGTTTTCATTTGTTTGGTAAAAAGATAACACACACACACACATTTTATATATAAAAAGAAATATACTCTTAAGGTGTGCTATATTTATGGGATAAAGTGCTCAATATCAGAGAGCTTGTGTAAATATAAAAGTGAACATTGAAGTCAACACTTGGAGGCAACAGGCTGTTTCATGCTAAACGCAATCATCAGGCCACAACCGATTGTGTCTAGCATGAGACAGCCTGTTGCCTCTAAGTACTGACTTCAATGTTAACTTATATATAATGTGTGTGTGTATATATGACAGTAAAGAAAGATTATCTATGTATACATCTTATATTTTTTGTTATTTTTTTTATTTAGTTTTTCCAGCAAACAGAAAAATATAAGAATGTTGGAAAAACTAAACAAAAAATAATTAAATTTTCCTTGTCTATCATATTTAACAAAAGATATTTAAAAGAAAGTTGCTGGCCAAATATATATTAATTCTTAGATGTAGATATAATAGGCTGATGAAAGAAATTGAAGATAAAAAAAAAAAACTAATATTTATTGTAAATTAGTGGGCCCTTTGACCAAATGGAAGCATGATAAGAAAGATGTTAAAAAGTCAGAATTTACAGACACACCTATGTCCTTTCTTAATGAGACGAGACAAAGTTGGACTTTTGTGTGTGTGTGTGTGTGTGTGTGTGTGTGTAAGGACACAGGTGTGTTAAAAACTCCCATTTTTAATATCTTTCTCATCATGCATCCATTTAGTAAAAATGGTCTACTAATACACAATAAATATTAATCTTTTATCAATATTATATTTTCTTATCTCTCAAATTTCTTTCATTGATACACACAGACCTGTTGAGAATGATTGGTGAGCGTTCAGTACATTTTTAGTTTATCAACTGCCTATGCTATGAAATGCCCACTACACTCTCTCAATCATAGCACCATATCCTGCCTTGGTGCACAGTGTGTCAACATGTCAGATGATGCTACAATCCTAGGCTATTTTTAATAGGAATTTCCTATCTCCTAGCTTAAATCAATTTAATAGACTTGAAAAATATGAATCACTAATTCAAATTACAAAAATAAAAACACTTTTTATTTTAGCATTTAAAAGTTAATATCACTGAATATTCAAAAGTAATAGCTTCATGGTTAATGTCCTTTCGTTGCTTATTACCAGGTTAGAGGTTTAAATACCAAAGAATTTCCTCACATCCAGTGAATTATATATTAACTGTTCTTGTAAACCCTAATCTCACAGGTTAGATTTATATTAAATAAAAGCCTCAAAACTTTTCATTCACTCAAATGATTAGATAGTGACAGAGAAAATTCTCAATAGAGGTGAACAAGTGAAACATTTGATAATAGCAAACACAAGCCTCAGTTTCTTACTATCTAGTGATTTTACGACTACTACAAAGATTTGTAATATTTTTTTTTTTCAGTAGCAAACAAAATATTTCTGGCAGTAAAGAAAAAAATATTTAAAAGATTAAAAAATAAATACATTTTAATTTTTGTTTTTAAAGTTTCAGTATCTTACTCATTATTTATTAAAAATCAGGAAGAAGGTCAATTGATTTGTTCTTTATGGCTTATGAAACCTTTGAGTTATTTAAATCCAAAAACATTTTGGATTATAATAAACAAGTGAATATGGCATTCACAATTTTTTACAGATACAAGTCCTACTATTTAATTCATAGCTGGAAGGGAGTAGATAGATCCATACTAGTATTTGTGTAGAACTGAATGTAAAAATCACAACTAGAATTTGAACTCAGCTCTCTAACATCTCATTAAGTTGCTTTCCATTACACCACGAGCACATCCAGAAAGACAATACTGTCTGTGGCCAGGTATAAAGGCAAGGTTTGGTTTGTTTCACAGCATATCAACCCATTGGGTCATTTAATGCTGAAATTTAATTTGGGAAGGAAACATTAGTAATTTCTCTTACAAAATATATATTGCTGGTAATATTTTTTTTCTTACAGAAATGTATTGTTGGTAATTTTTATTACTAGGAAAATGTATTGCTGGTATTTTTACTATAAAATTTTATACTTTCATAATGTTTTGGCCCTAGTTTTGAGGGTGGGAAGTAACTATTTATCCATAGCTTGGACCCCTAACAGGTGCTACCACCCTGGGTCAGGGTAGACCTGGGAACAAGAGCAATTAAGAGGTCATTTTAGGCTCCTCAAAACCCTCCCAATCAGAGGCCTTACTGCCAGATACAGTTTATTGTCATAGCTAGAATGAATTAAGGCAAATACAACTGACAGAATAAGGTTTGCATAATCAAAGCTAATGATTTTACTGTCATATTACAAAGCAAAACTGTTTAAACCCCATCTTCATCAATTAATATATTTTATTGTGAGATGTATTCCAGTAGTGGGTGCGTGTTGATAAAATAAGGCAACATTTTACACAAGTCAATAACGCAGGATATAAACAAGAAAAATATATTTACTGACTTACTTGCTATACAGTTTCTATTCATACATATATACTTACTATATTTCGTCTTTGTGTGCTGTGAACAGTTCTCTGGGCAGTCATCATCAATGCAGTGACGACTAATCAAATTGGGGCAGCATTCCAGCTTAATACAAATCTGTCGACAAAATTCATCCAGCTGCTTTACATTGCGACATAGTTCAACTACAGCACGGTAACTCTTACCCTTATACCTGGAAGGAGGAAAAGAGAGAAAGCCCATTAGGAAATGGCATCATTACTATTATTATTATTATTATTGTTATCATTTTAAATTTATTTCTGTCATATACTCATTTCCTCCCGTGTCTTAATCAGAGACCTAAGGTCAAAAATGACATTTTCCCGGTGCATTTGTGGAAAAAAAATAAAAAATAAAGAAAAAAAAATAAAGAAAAAAAATACCTACAAACACATACACACATTTTTTATAGATAAAGCCCTTCATACAGTGTGAACAAGTTTTTGTATTTCTTTAAGACATTAGTTAACAAGGGTCTCTTCAATAAGTCTCTCAGAACCTTTTCCAATCAAACCCAAGGCCCCAACTACAACTGGAATTATTAAGGTCTTCATGTGTCACAGGTTTTATTTTTTTTATTTATAATCATCATACTCAATCTGAAAAAGAAAAAATACGATGATTCACTTCATACTCCTTGAACATCTTATCACTAACATGTCATAATGGTCGATCGAGAAGAGCAAATCAGCGAATCTTGTGTAAATCCATTCTTTCATAACTATCTTAACAAGTCAGTAGAAGCTGCTATTCATATTGTCAACCTTGACAGAAGCCAATTAATCATCTTATTAGGGTAATGCAAAAAATTTCTAGTAACTTTTTTAATTTCATCATCACCAGTCACATAACTGGGTTTGGTCGTAGGGTTGGCATGCAACTGAGGACCTTCCAGTTACCTCTTGGTGCAAACCAATCAGTCAGTTAAGTGACATACGTGAGGCACACTTGGGCGATCACTTATCTTTCGATACATGACTGACGAGGTAGATTTTTTTCCCCACAGTAGGTTGCCATTTTTTTCTGCAGTCGATTGGTTGCCAACCAAGGCTAAAGAACCAAGTCTGTCCTGCTATTCAACCCATAGCTGGAGGAGAAGAGATGCATTCATACCTGTCCCAAGGGTATTTGTGTGCAAGTGAATCTAACAAACTCAACTGGAATTCAAACTCTGATCTCAGAGTTCTCACTCAGAGCCAATATCCATTAGAGACCCATTCATGCATAGCATGTATTGGGTAAGTACACTTGACAGAGCTCATCCCTTTCCAGGGATTCTTTATTTTAATTTACAGAACACTTTATTCATAGCATCATTATTCAACCAACGTATTTCCCAGGCTTTCCTACATATGCAAAAGTAGATCAATAACATTAACTGAATTTTTATCTGAAATTTTCACTGTATATTTGATTTACATGATTAATATATGGCACTGAATTAACTGCACTAATAAGAAAATGAAGTTATTAGTGCAGTTTATTCAGTGCCATATATCAACTACACTAATAAGAAAATAGCAGTCACACCCTAGGCATTGAAATCAACCTGCCAGAGGCACTACATGAGAGTAGTTGGTGAAGGGCAATCACATCAGCCCAACTTGAATCAGTGTCACCCCTTCATTGTTGATGGGCCAGGGTAGCCTCACCACCTAACGAAACTGCATCGAACTAACAACCCAGCCAGGTGAGTCCTATTTGATAAACATCAAAGATTTTAATCAAAATGTCCTTCAACTGGTTTTGAAGGATTTTTATTGTAGAAAATGCTTTTTTTCATATATGAAAAAAAGCATTTTCTACAATAAATCTTTCAATATAATCCATTTTCTTATTCTTAAAAATTTTTGTTCAAAACCAGGACAGTTCAATTAAAATCTTTATATATATATATATATATATATATATATATATATATATATATATATATATATATATATTATATATATATATATATGCAGATATAAAAGTGGACATGCAGATATAAAAGACACTGGGTCAACATGTAAGCGATCTGGGATTGCAAAGGAAATGTTTGTCGCAGATTATTTCCACTTCACCGAGAATAAATCACTAAGTTCAGACTCGAACATCGCAGACAAAAAGAAAATGCAGAAAACTCGATTTGCATGTACTATTTCACAAATTACAATGCACGCAACCAGTCAGAAAAATAACTCCCTCGGCAGCCAAAATCTCCAGATTTCACCTTCTCCATTGGCTTATATACAGAGCCTACTGAGGTAGTATTGTAAGAGCATTTAAAGATTGCCTGAAATATGAAACTGATGGTCACCATGCAGTGTTGATTCCTATGCCCAAACTGTTTAGGTAATATATACAAAGTTCAGATATTAAGCATTATTTCCCATAGGTACAGCAAATTACAGACACAAACACATTCTGTAAATAAACTCTTGTCATAGAAACATTACAGTTTAAATGTTATATAATATTTACACTTATGACATGCTTATAAAATTATAAATAAATGAAAAGATTGTCTGCGAAATACAGAAACATTAATATTCTTATTTTATATTTTTCATTACATTTTATAACATTACGAGTTGGAAAACCTAATAATGAATACAAATATGCAGTATAAGGAATAGGAAAAAAAAACCCATTCAAGAACAAATTGAAAATATGTTTCTAGGCAATGATAATTTCATTAATACAAATTAACACAAGTGGCATGATTTGATTTTCACATTTCAAGGCTGATTAATTCTGCAGATGTCATGAATAAGCACAAAAATCTTAAGAAATTTTAATCACCGATTCTTTTCAACCATTTTCCTCTTTTTTTCTAATCACATTTCCGCTAGATATTTTTCAGGACTTTGACCTTTGAAAATTGCAAGCTTGCAAAATGTGACAAATTATACAAGCATCAAAATGTAGTGATAAGAATAAAAAAGAAAAACTATCTGTCTATATTTCTGAGATGAGGTATTATGTACACTATTTACATTATTCAGACTATTGTCTGAATCTTTGTTGCCATATTTATCACAATGTTTCAGGGTAGACTGTTCTAGTCTAATGTATGTCAGTTATCTCCTGTTAATGCCCCTCAGTCTACACCAGCGAGCGAAATAAAGGGTTCAGTTCAACATTCCAATCACCTGAAGAAGGCCAGAGCGTACAACAGCCGAAACGTTGTAATAAATATGACAACAAGGATGAGGACAATAGTTTGAATAATGTAAAGAAAGAAACTAGTTAAAAAAAAAAAACGCATCATCATAGCAAGAACCTGTTTAGGTAATTCAGTCAAAAAGGCAAGACATCTGTGATAAAAAAAAAAAAAAACAATGTGATAAATTAAGGAAAACTGCTCCCCCACCAAAAAAGAAAAAAAAAAAAATCATAATGCAATGTTTCAGAATTTAAATTCATGCATATTTTTCATAACTACTTTCATCATTGTTTTAAAATTGATTATTTTTACTCAATCACAGGATTTATAGCTATACAGAGAATAAAAAGACAAAAATGTGATAATTACTTGGCTTTGAGCAATTGTTGATGCATATTTGGATTGGCCTCTCCATCCATCTGCAACTCTCGTAAAACTCTGCACGACTTATAAGCAACACTTATCAACATGGACAGCACCTCAGTCATCACCAGTTTAATTGGTCCAGGCCCAATGAATTTGGGAAGCTCAGCTATTCGGCTCTTGGCAAGGTAGGGACCCGAAAAGCATCGGTGGTTATAATAAATTTTTGGACACCATGTATCCTCTGGTAATATAAAAAAAAAAAAAAAAACAATAAATAAATTTTAAAATAAAAAGGGTCAGTTAGTAAGCTGGTATAGTAATTAAAAAATTACTAGATTATTTACATTTTAGACATGAATTGGCACTTCTGTCTTGGAAGAGAGTGTAGTATCTGTGCCCACTGAAGTTGTACGCACACACACATTTTATTTGTTTAAATGTTATTTTTAATGGATACTCGTATTTGAGTAGATGATCCGTTTTTATTTATTTATTAAACAGTATATTTATTTATTTACATCTACCAGCCTGAATATTCGAGAAATCTTAGAAAAATATGCACCCTCTAGCACTTGAATATTCAGGCTAATAGATATAAATAAATATACTGTTTAATAAATAAATAAAAACAGAGCATCTACTCAAATATGAGTATCTATTAAAAATAGAGTTTAAAATAAATTAAAAATATGTCGGATTTAATTCATTTCCTAAAAAATTGTCTTTGTTTACATTAGGTTACAAAACAGACCAGATATGTATATCTCGAGAATCAGGAAGATACTTGTTCGAAAGCACTATTCAGGCTTCATTTGATCAGGAGGTCCTATGTGACCAAGGTGTCAAGACATGTCAGATCTAATGACGGTTTCCCCTAGAGGACACAAATTCGAATCCTGCCAGAGGACGCATATTTTTCTAACAAGATTTCTCAAATATTCAGGCCAGTAGATGGAAATAAATAAATATACTGTTTAATAAATAAAAACACATTCTACTCAAATATGAGTATCTATTTATAATAACATTTAAACAAATAAATTAAAATGGTCAGATTTAATCCATTCCTAAAAAAATGTGTGTGTGTGTGTGTGTGTGTGTGTGTGTGTATAAGGTTAATAATTCTTTCAATTTCTATAGAGTTAAAATTTAAAATTAACAAATGACTAAAACTGATGCAAAATCTGTAATGATGACTTCATTGTCAAAACCAAGTTCCCTCTTCTTGGGAATTATCAGACTTATCCCAAAACACCTTCCAGTTTTCAAAAACAGTCTGTAAGCCCTATTTACCGGATCACTATCAGCCACTTTATTGTTTTGTCCTCAATCTCATCCATGACATTACAATGGGGGATTTCAGTGTCAGGAAAAGCCAGGAAAAGCCAGAAATAACGAAGTCAAATCTGAACTGTAGTTGGGTCAAACAGAAAACGAAAACAAACAGAAAACAAACAAACAAACAGAAAACAAACAAACAAACAGAAAACAAACAAACAAACAGAAAACAAAAACAAACAAACAGAAAACAAAAACAAACAAACAGAAAACAAAAACAAACAAACAGAAAACAAAAACAAACAAACAGAAAACAAAAACAACACTGCAACAATCTAGTCACTATCAACCATTGAGAATGCATGTGAGTTTACATCATGGCCACATAACTGGTTCACGAGGGATTCAAAATGGCTGAGTGTCTTCTGGGCAGAAGGATGATGCAACAAATTTCTAGCACTTTTTAAAAATCTTTTTCTTCTATTTCAAACATTCTTATAATCATCAGATTAGTTTCACTAGTTATATTCCCCCGATCCCAACAACCTTACGCAACTTTTCATATCGATATACTGCATAATCAACTGGCATAAAATCATTTGCTTCTCTGACAGTGTGAAACAATTTGCAATTAACCCTTTTCAGTCAAATGAACTTTTTTTTGACATTTTATCAGTTTTAAACTCAAAAATTCAATTTGTGTGCTTTCTACCCAAGTTAACCCACATTATATATATATATATATATATATATATATTTTGGGGCAAATGTATGACAAAAGGAGGAAAAAAGTTTTCATGTGACACGTTTCATCCTTTAGAACTTCAGACTAAATTTGTTATGATTGTGCAACTACACAGGGGATTCTGGGAATTTAAAATTTTTATTTTATTTTAATCTAGCCAATTTCATTGAGATTCTTTTTTTTTTTTCCAATCACTTTTGTTAATAGATATCCAACACTGTGATAATAGAAGTTCAGCCGGGAATGATGAAATGTTGTAAGATTATATATATATATATATATATATATATATATATAAGAAGCTTCAGCCGATTCAACAGCATCTACTTCTCTATGGTGAACTGGTTATCATCTAGATTTGGTTGTAAACAAATGCCTAGGTTTGGCCAGTCCATCTGGAAAGGTTTACTGCATATTTTACAAGTATTACAATTGCTAAAGAAAAAGATTCTATGAGAGAGCTTTTTCCTTTTTTAAAAACTTCAAAAATTGATAGAGAAAATAAAACCACTA
Organism: Acanthosepion pharaonis; assembly: GCA_903632075.3. Lineage (NCBI taxonomy): Eukaryota > Metazoa > Mollusca > Cephalopoda > Sepiida > Sepiidae > Acanthosepion > Acanthosepion pharaonis. The sequence continues at coordinate 414,934 of CAHIKZ030003885.1, read as the reverse complement.
GACAGTTTTAGTTGGTACCTTCTGATGCCAGTTTTATGTTGACAATCTTGGCATAAAAACATCAATGCAATACTCTATAAAAATACTATTTCAACTAGCCATAAATGTTAAACAAGAAAGAGTGTAACCAAATACATCCTCTCTCATTTTATGACCAGATATAACTATATTCATTATCAGTTATGGCACATTAACAATATATAAAAATAGGAATATTGCATAAGAAATAAAACACTGAGGAAACTTCAAAACAAGGTTTGGTCATTTAGCCAATATGACCTCTCGCCAAAATATATATAGGAAAGAAAAAAAATTACCAAAAGAAAAACAATACTTACCTTCCATGTTGACCGTTTTAATTTTATTATATGTGCTCTCAATTGGAATAGGCCTGAAAAACAAAAGCAAATGTATTAGAATAGTCCTCTATCTTCAGGAGAATAAATAGTTTCCACACCTCTTCATTATCCAATCCACACATAATTTGTTTGTTTAATGCATTTTCTACGGCTTAACATTTTGCCGGTTAGTTAAAGCCAGAAAATAATTTTTTTTTAGAGATAATAATGGTTTAGTGATAAAGTCTTACTGGTTAACCAATAGCAGGAGAGGAGGAGAAGAGGTAGATTCATGCCTTTCCCCAAGTGTGTTTGTACATAAGTGAATATAACAAACCCAACAAAAACTGGAACTTAGCTTTGATTAACAATTCCAAGCTATTATAAATTTAAACCACTACAAATCCAAGCTTATAACACCTGGTATTTCCAAGCGGTCACCCATCTAGGTACTGACCAGGCTTGAAGTTGCTCAACTTCAGTGGCCATAAATCGACACAAGGGAAAAGGATATGTTCTATCATCATCAAGAGATACCTAATCAGAGATTGTATCAAGACATGCGTGTGTGTGTGTGTGTGTATATACCTGCACACGCAACACAGGTAACTCCGTTAGGTATACTCTTCTAGTACAAGGTCGGATCTTGGATCCTCTTTTTGACTTTAGAACTGCCTCAGTTCTTCTTCACATGGAATCAATGAGCTTCTAGAAGCACTCTTAATATTTAGGTCCATGATACGATTATGTAGCCCTCCAATTATTGTACACTAGCAGCATGGCCCGGCATTGCCCGTGCTTGATTCAAAAATCGTACGACTCATACAGCAATCGCTATCACTTGACTTAAAATATTCTTGCCCTTCCTTGCCTTTAAAGGAGTGCCCTTTGCCGTGCTGATGTTACTACATGCCTTACTTCTTGCCTATCTCACATTGTGAATTTTTTCTAAGCTCTATACTAAACATTAAATCTGTTACGTAAAAAGAACTAAACAAAATGAACACAAAACGATCAGCTTTAAAAAAGGACTCGTAACTGGAAAAACTGAATGAAAAAAGAATGTTAACAACAAATACTTTTTCACACCCAACTCAGTTCTGCAGAATCAGAATCAATGTTGAGTTTAAGCAAGCCAATTGGAGTAAAGTGCCTTGCAGATTTAAATTTTTCCCCACTTGTGACTAATGTAGCTATCGATTTTTTTTGCATGCTAGTTAATATTCATGTCAGTCAGCTGTTGGCTCTCACTCTGGCCAGTAGAAAATGGCCGCAAACTACATGAAAACCACCGTAGAAGCATGAAAAAAATTGATTATTTCCACTATCAATGGGAGTTGGGAAATGCAAAGTTGGTCTTGGCCTTCCCGCTAACTTGGAGCATGTGCATGTAAATTTTGGTGCAAATCCTCAAAAATTGTGGCCGTGCATTCGTTACAGACACATCCTGCCTTTTATAGATAGAGATTGGTTGACTGCACCTCCCGGATTCAAATCTCCTTTTCCAACACATTCCAAAGGTACTCTCTGGGATTGAGTGTTGATAACAATGGAGGCTACATTTAACACAGAAAAAAATAATTGTTATAGTCCATGAACCAATCTGACACTGTTTTTGATTTGTGATGTGTGGCATTGTCTTGCTGGAAGTGGCCACCAGAATATTGGTGCATTGCCGTCATAAATTGAGGCAAGTGGTCAGCCACATTACCTAGGTAGGCTGCAGCAGAGGAACAAAAGACAGGAAGTTGTGGAGAGCCATGATAATCCACGTCCTGAAAGAACATGGCACATAAAAGAACAACACTTAATCAATGTTTTGGATTTGAGAAGAAACCGAGGGGGGGGGGGCAAGCTAAGAAAGGAAAAAAAAAAAAAAAAGAATTCAAATCATTCGCTCCAAAAATCGAAATATACAAAATGAAGAAATATTCTAAGACAATTTCACAAATAATGATCACTAGATTTGTAATGGTCTTAGAGACGGAAGATGAGAATAATGGTTACACCAAGGAGCAAGCATGAAAAATCAAAAAACAAAGGTGTTTTTAAAGGATAAGATTCTTCAGATTAGCAAGAAAAATCAGTTATGATAAAGACTAACAAATTTTTCTTTATTATCTCTTACAAGAAAATTACATCAGAAAATACGTACATGATAGATATGGTGATGTGCAGATGTTGTAATGGATTGTGGCTTGTAAGGAGAAATCTGAGAGCTGAGTTTCTATATTCAATTATATGCAAATATCATTGGGAAATGTATGAATCCATTTCTTTTCCCCTTAGCTATGGATTCAATAGCAAGACAGATTGTGTTCTATAGCCTTGGTTGGCAACCATTCCAAACATGTGACAATAAAAATCACCCATCTCCCAGCAAGCTTGGACTACTCTTGCAGATGCATCAGCCCATGAAAACACAGTGAATTCTTCAGTCATGCAATTTTGAACATTCTGCCACAGGCAGGGAAAGCATTTTTTTTTTTTTTAACATAATAGATATAGAAAGTGTGGACATATGAATGAACACTTCAAACAATCTTCAGCCTACTTGTCACATATATGTGTGTGTGTGTATGTATGTGCGTGTGTGTGTGCATATGTATGTGTATGTGTGTTAGCTAATGGGAGGGAGGCGGATCAAACTAAAGGGGGGAGGAAACCAGCCTTTCCAGTTCTTTTGTTTAGTGTTAATGCTTAGAGTTATTTATAGTGATGACATTTACTTTGTTTATTTTATTCATATTATATTTAATTAATTTATACATTTCATTTGCTTTGTACACTTTTCCTTAGTTTCTTAACTTTTGGTATTTGAAATAAAGTTCATTACATTTACGTTATGGGATTTATTTAGTCTTTTTGGTTTCCATGGGGTTGGAATTAGTAGTATTTTATTTGTTTGCTTTTGAAAATGAGCCCTAATCTGATTTACATGTAACAGGACAACTCATTACCAGTGACTCAACTCCAACTTTCATCAACTTTTTAAAAACAAATAAAAGTAATTTATTGCTGGCTGCTGATGAATTGTGGGAATGCTTCTTTACTTCCTGGGTAACTGTTTCAAACTTTGTATGAATCCTTGCATTATATGTAGAGCCTTCATCACAATGCCAACATTTTATGTCACTGTCTCTTTGACTAAACTTATCAAATACAAATAAATGACTTTTGTGTGCAAATTTTTCTTTTCCTCTTTGACTAAGAATTTCCATTTTTGGTGTGATGAAAAGTTTGAAAATTAAACACCAGTGTTGAGTCAACAGTGATGTCTCCTCCTAACATACACCAGAAGAAACAATACAATGAATGCAACTATTCGTTCATTACAATAAAGACCTTAAATTCAAAGAATTGTTGTCAGATACTTGAAAACGTATGACAGAGATTACTCTCTCGGCACATGCAGTAGGAAGAATGACTAAATAAAAGAACAATTTTAATGCAACATTAGCATGTTAACTGCTACTCTGGATATTCAAACCTTACAAAATGCCATCTATGTTTTTGTTAGAGTCACCATTAGAAACTGTAATGTAGGACTATGCTTTATTTCGGTAAATAAAATTTACTAAACTACTAAGAATGATGCTGATGTGCAATGTCAACACTGATTTTGTTTTGTTCTCCATCTTATACTACAAGACATTTGTGCAGGTTTTTCTATCCTTTTTTTACTACCTCATACACATCAAAGACAATACACAAGATGCTACAGATGCTTTAACTTGCCTTGTATAGCAATAAGCGTTTTTAACTTCTTTCTCTAAAAAAAAAAAAAAAATAAAAAAAAATAAATAAATAAACTGGGGTGGTCAAATACGCATACTCACTCTGGTTGCACCACAGCCACACGTCTGTGAGGTCGCCTGAGAGCAGTCCTTCGAGGTGGTTTCAATTGATACTCATTGCTTTCGCACCAGCCAACAGGGAAGAGGTTGTGAGATTCAATATCCTCGATGAAGCTGGGCTTCATCCTAGAACTATTGTCCAAATGGATCCACATGAGCCGGTCAACAATTTTAGTGATTGTGGCAGCACAAATCTGATTGCCATTTTCTGGATTCACAGCCTCAAGTTTATATCCACGTTGGAATTTGTGATATGGAACATCCTTAGAGGAAAAAAAAAATTACTGGATAAGTTTGGAATCTTTTCTTAATGTACGTGCATGTGTGTGTGTGTGTGTGTGTGTATATATATATATAAAAATTATAACAAACATGTTATAACATCACTACAAAAAAAATACATGTATATTTTCCTTCTTTGAATAATTTTATACTTTGATCTTAATGCAAAATTAAAATTTGTAATTTTTACTTTTTAACTTTATAGTAAAATTAAAAATTAATCAGAATTATTTCTAATTTAGTCTAACATTAACATTAAGGCATTAATAAATTGTATGTAAAGATCCTTGTCAAGTTTTTTGAATTATCATATACTTATATTTTGATTGGTCATTTTAGCTTATGTAACAATGTTTCCCCTATCGAGCGGAGTTTGGTTGGTTTTTGGATAGGTAGTATGTTCATATGTAAAAAAATAAAATAATAAAATAAAATGAATATAAGTTCCAGGAATTACTTTGACCATATCATCTACTAACAAGTAACCTAGGGCCCATTGAATTTCATATCAATAATTCAGCCTTTGTCTTAAAAACCGTATACAACATTTTTTTTTTTTAAAGTAAACAAATTATTCTAATACCATTTATGGTGTAATATTGCCAAGTATATTTTCTAAAGCAAGCAAATAAATAAAATTAGATAAATATATAAAACCAGAAATTTATTGTTTCAGACAAAAAAAAAAAAAAAAAAAAGCTGTCATTTATGCAAACTTGGATCTCTTTTTCTATTTGCATATTAAGTCCCATTTGGGTCATAATGACTGACTGGAATTTCAAAACAGCTTCCAGATTTTTAAATGAATGTAATTTTTTTTTTTTCATAAAGGTTCACTATTATCTAACTTTTAAGATGTGAAACTATAATAATTAAAGAAAAAGGAGCAAGATAGATGGTCAAATATATCCCCACACACAGGTCTGACATAGCTACAATATTTAAATAACTTTGTATCACAAAATTTAGAAGAATAAGGAAAAAGAAAATCTCTATACAAGAAAAACTGTGTGCAATAATCCATAATGGAAAGAGAGAAAAAAAAAAGCCTTTTGTAACAGACAAAATAAATCCTGTGGAAGATCATTTTTTCAGACATGTCAATTCTAAGTTAATAATACACTACCAAGCATTTATTTTTTTGTTAGATTTTCATGTTATATACAAAATTTTGTAACTTGTTGACTTGTCAAAATAAAAGTAAAAACTTGGTCATACTGTGCAGATGAGTCCAAAACAACTCCTTGGTACCGCTTTTGATTCAGAATGATGGAGGTAGTCAGGCCAGGTGAATTCTTCATTCCAACCTGAAAGAGAATGTATTTGGTTAAACATTAGTTCTTAGTTGCCTATAAATAACCAACTATGGAACTGCCAGCACTACTCCAAACACACAAATTGACAAGTTATCTTGGACCCTTATATAATGCCATCATATTTCTGGAATAGTTATTATAAATTCTATTAGACTACTTAAGGTTTATTTTGGTAAGTAAAATTAAATTTATTAAACAAATGATAATGTGGCTTTATTTGTTTGCCTCTCTCTCTCTCTCAAGCAGCATTTTTCAATCGGTGCATCAAGGCACACTAATGTGCCCTAAGTTAATAAGAGTAATTTATGAATTATTTTTATAAAAAAAAAAATCTTTACTTTTAAAAAGCTAAAGATACCAAGCACATGGCTTCCATGTTTATCAGTTGATATTTTAAACTGGATGCTAAATCTTGATCATCCTTTCTTTTTTGCCTTCCTCAATGGATTTAAATCAGTCAATTAAAAAAAAATTCCCCACAAATCCCTTTACATGAAAACTGTACCACTTATCTTCTTTGGGAATGCTAAACCAAAATTTCCAAATTTCATGATTAATTTTTCCTTATTAAAATTTAAAGTGCTCCCTCAGGGTTTTAGTAATTCTACAAGTGTGCCATGATGCAAAAAAATGTTGAAAAACACTGCTCTAGATGCATGTAACATATATATATATATATATATATATATATATATATATATAAAATTTTGGATGTGTTGATGGTGTAATAGATAGCAGCAGTGAGTCAGTCGTTCACTTTTGAACTGACTGCTTGGTTGAACGCTCTTCCTACGGACGAGAGGAACCCAAAGGAGGCTCCGCCAAAGGCCGGGGTCTCCTTCGGGGAGGTAAACCGGCCCTGAACCCGTTTATACGGGTTCAATGGGCATATATTTTGGCCGAACACACGGGCTTGGAATGACCACGTTAAAAAGGCCTTGTGCCACATGACACCCTTGAAGGGGGGGGTGACTCAATATCGTAATAGATAGCAGCTTTGAATGAAAAATCAGAGTCTACTTCAAACTCCTGGGGAGGTTGTTATACTCACTCGTGTACAAATACTCTTGTAAAAGGTATGAATTCATGTTCTCTACTCCCAGCAATGGGTTAAATAGGGAGGCAAACTGGGCCCTTCAGCTTTGGTTATCAACCAATCTTGGAAAAAAACTATGTAACACTCAATACAGTGCTAATTTGGATATCTCATATCTGCTTGACTCTGAGATCCTCAGCAGTGTTGGTGCAAGTCATTGTGATGTTGTGAAAGCTATATATTACTACAATCTCACCAATGGTCTTCCTCGATGAACAAGTCAACAGATATAGATTTCTTATTACTTTAAACATTATATTTAGTGGGTACACATGTTTGAGTAGATGTCCTGCTTTTTTCTTTTTCTTAAATAGTGTATGTGCCCTCTGACAGGGTTCAAATCCACCTCCCTTGTCAGAGAAGCTGCAATCTGATCCTGTATGCTTTAGACTGTTTAGCTTGAGAGAGCTTTACAGTGTAGATGATAGTTTCCCATAAAAGAGGGATGCAGGTTTGAACCCTGGAAGGCATATTTTCTTTATTAACACTCTCAAATGCACAGGCCAGTAAAAACAAGTTACACTGTTTAAAATCAGGATGTCTACTCAAACATGAAAACTAAATATACCATTTAAAGTAATAAGAAATAATGTCGGAGCGCAAATAAAATCAATTACTTAGAAATTATATATATATATATTTTTAACACTAAATAAAAACCAAAAAAACATTGATGTTTTTATTATTATTTAAGGAAATTTGGCTATTTATATTAAATAAAACCATCAAATAGGCACACATGTTAGAAGCAAGATGTATATACAATAAACCCTGTTATTTAACATGAGTGAACTGGGGTGAAAAAAAATTCAGGGAACACTGTTGGATAATTCCCCTCCCCCAGCCATTCATTTTTTTTTTTTTTTCTTATCCTGTTACTCTAATCTCATTGTTCTGTACCTGCTGGGGGTGTAAGTCTTATTGCTTTCCAACTGCACCACTTAGCAGGAAAAATGCCTGGTGAATCAATGTGACATCCAAACTGGATACTTGATCGCTCCCTCTCCGAGCGCAAGTCATCAATCTCCACGATGAAGTATTTGTCATCAATAACTTCAATCACAGTCGCAGGGCAAATCTCATTTCGGGTCACAGGGTTAATGGCCTCCAGTTTCCAACCCACCTTGAAACTGTGTTTACGGATATCTATCTGGTCCTGCAATATAGACAAGAAAAAAAAAAAAAAAATTAGTCATGTTAGGCAAAGGTAAAAAAAAATTTTTTTTTTTTTTTTCAGGAAATATTTAAGTAAAATTATTATTTAAAGGACAATTAAAAGTTAAGAGATTTTTAATATTTTTTTTCAAAATCACAAGAAGCCAATTGCAGGTCAACTGATTCTTTGTAGTCATTAAGGAAAAAAAAGTAAAAATATGTTTAAATTTAGAAAACATACATTGTGATGAGAAGGTAGAAATATGGAAAAAAAAATTATCTGTTGAATATTAAAACAAAATTCTCTAAGTAAATTGTCAAGTTGTTCAAAACTTCAAGGTTACTTGACTCCTTAGTCTTCAAAGCAAAACAAAGTAAGATTAATGGTAAAAGAATACATATGTAAACAATGTGCATTCATGTCTATTTTTGTGCATAACACTTTTCAAAGTTTACATGTACAAAAATAGATAGAAGTGGCAGAATAGCAACTCTTTGATCCAAAGTAAAATGAGCAGATATACTACACTGTTCCCAAGCAGAAGTGCCAATCCATACATTAATAATCCAATCATTTGTGACAGATAATCTGTTGATATTATTAAAGAATTAACAAAAGTTAATATATAATAAACAAAACTGATTTTCCAGATGAGCCAAGAATAATTTTGTCTATGTATTAAGAAAATATAATATTTAATACAAAATTCTTTCTTGTTTGAAAACAATGAAACTTGAAACAAGGAACACAATTCATCAGGCCATCACTGACTGTATTGGAAAAAAAAAAAAAAAAAAAAAAAAGAAATATTTTGACATCTCTCTCAGCTTTTTTTGTACAGACTTGTTGCCAACTGCCTACTGTGTCTAAAGATGCTTTATACGTCTTCATTATCAAAGCATGTAATCCTTAAAAATAAAGAACTATTGAAAAAGCTATTTTAGCCATTTTTCTTTTTTGTACGCCATTGTAGATTCTGTCAAATTCCAGCATGGACCAAATACAACCAATTTTTCAGAGCTGAAATAATAAAGACAAAAACAAAGTTTTTGGGTCTTTTTTTTTTCTTAAAGATTTAATCCAAGTTCTAAAATATATCAATGTTTGGATGAAATTGAAATGAACATTTTTTTTTTTTTTGTAAAAATATTTCTTTTAGTTTATGTAAAATTATCTTAGTATAATGTTAAGAAAAAAAAGAAAAAAAAAGGTTAACCAGAGATCTGCTTACCTTAAATATATCAACAGGAAGAGGCATGGCTTCGCTCTCTCTTAAGGAATCCTGAAGAATTTCTTCCCATTCTTCTTTGGAATATTGGTCCTCAAAGTCTAAAACCAACAGAAAGTTAAATTTTAAGTCATTCAAACTATTACATTATTTACTCTCTTACTATTTTCTTTATCTTTGTTGTTATATTTCAGCAATTGTGCCTTCATCAAGTGCTTACCAATCCAGGTTACCTTCAGGGAATTTTGAGGTGAACCCTATGGGAGTAGATTGTTCTCATTCCATGTCTAGGGATATTTTGTTTAGTTCTTATTTAGTACTGCTGAGTTCATCCCGTTTCCACAATGTCTGTACTACCAATCCCAAGGATTGAACTCACCAAAGTCACAGATTTTAATTCACGAGGCTATTGTCTTAATCAAATAGCTGCAGCTGATGGCAGATAACATTCCCATAGTAGCTGTTTCTTTTGGTTTTAAAACTGGAAAAAAAAAAAAAAAAACCCAGATCTTATATACCAAGCTTAGGTGACTTGTCTTGGATACCAATCTACATTGACTAACTCAATAATAGTATAATATTAACAGTTGAGGTGTGTGGGGGGGAATCTTACATGGAATCAAATACAATATAGTTTTTCTTTTTTTTTTTATGTCATCTCTCTCATCATCTGTCACTTGTTTTTATTCATTTCACATCCATGCTCATGCAACTATTTCCTGCCATTTAACACTAGGATGGCCAAGGTGTCGTTTTCGACACCTTCAAATTTTCAACAAATTACTATGGAATAACTAGTTTTGGTTCGATGCTGAGGCTTATGGACAATTATTGAATTTTACTAAAGATGCTTAACAGACTTAATTCTTTAAAAAATATTCAGTGGAATAGCTGATATTTGAGGTTTTACCTTGAATGGCCGATGTGTTGTTGTTGACACCTAGGCTATTTATAGGGTAAATGCATTGAAAGATTTCTCACAAGCAATAATACTTGTTTATGTCACCTATCTATCTATATACACACACACACACACACACACATATATATATAATTACTTTCTTTCAGTATGAGGTATACTAATATTTGTGAATTTCTTTTCAGACTTGTTATTCCTGACTTGAATATTGAATATATTAGAGATGGCTACTTCACGGCATAATGTAAATAAAGATGTCAAAGGAGCTGGCCATACTAGTGTTAAGTATTGGGGAGGTGGACGATGTTTGGTCCAATCAAATTTTGGCTGAATAGGTTGGGTTAAAAACTTTTCAGTATCACTTCCTATGTAAAATAGAAAAATGTGCATAAGCTATTTCACTTCAGACTTACCTTTGCGCGGAGCATATGTATAATTGTTTTCTTTTGCCCAGCCAATTGGATGAAGAAGATTATTAAGATAGAACAGCCAAAAATCATGATTGGTATGATCCAGACCTTCATGTCTGAGATAGAGACGACCACCAACATTCTCAAGGACCTTCACAATCCATATTTGACTTGGATTTATATAATCTTGCAACTCAAGGCGCATCCCTTGCTTGATCTGATCAACAGGTGTGGTCCCAGTGGTCTGTACAAGAACAATGGACAGAGTAAGGAAATTAGGATATATACAAAATTAAGGAGGGGGTGCAAAACCAATATACAAGGAAAAATGACCAAGAATATAATGACAGATCTTGTTTTACTGATGACTATATAGCAGTGTAGTGAGAGGATTGTAGGTGTGCTGTGAAAATTTTTAAGGGTCATTAATTAAATTATATTCAAAAGACATCCATATGTTTCAGTATAGATTGAAGTGTGTTGTGAGATGAAAAAAAAAAAAAAAAAAAAAAAAAAAACGGTTGAAAATTATTCTACTAGTGTATAAAAAAGAAATATCTTCGGAACAATAGAACAAATTTTATAAAGATGTACAAAACTGCTAATTTTTTTTTTTTTTTTTTTTAATTTCCTTGTCTGACATAATCTGTTTTTAAGAACTGGTAATATTTTTTTAAGTATATTTTATTTTTAATATTAATTCATGATCAAAAATAAATTGTTAGCATTTTTTTTCAAAAATATTGTAAGGCAAATACAAATAAACTTTCAACTGGCAACCTTCCTCAGTCTATAAAGCTGTGAACTACTGCAGTTACAAGGAATATAAATTTGATAACATTAATGAGCAAAAAGCAAGGTCAGAATTTAAAAAAAAATAATAAAGAAATAAAAAATTTCTCCAGTCTTGATTTGAAATCATTATCACTTTTCACAGCTGCATTGTTATAATATTGCTACTTGGCTGTGCTGGTCTCTTTTGGAAAGAATAGGAAATTGCCATTTACTTGAAATATATAAAGATGATGGTGATTTCTCACAGGTGCCACTATTTTGGTTTTGATCAGATAATCTTCAGTAAGCTAAACACACCTAACACAAAATATAATAAAAATATATCATAAAATTGGTCCTATTTTGTGCTACTAAATGCCTACACTGGTTTGGAAACAGCATTAAGCACTAATTAGTTTATGATGCAAACACTAGGAACCAACATTTCAGTGTCCTGAAAATATATATTTTGGACAGCAACCTTTCTTTTTAAACGTCTTTCATTAAATAGGACAGACAAGGAAAATTTAATGTATTTATTTGATTTTTCAAGCATTCTTAGATTTTTTTCCATTTTGTGGTAGTAAGGGAATGTAAATAATGTCCATTGACCCAACTGCTTTTGGCCACTTCTTTAGCCATTTTCAAAGGTGTTTCTTTAAGTGTTGTTAATTTATCTTCATGTTTTGACTGTTTAAAATGTACTTTTTGTGCTTTTGAATATTAGTAGAAACATTTATTCTAACCCTTCATGTCTTGAGCACAACTGTAATTTGAGCGAGTGTCTTTCTATTTTTTGAAAAACTTTCGACACACCATTTCCACTATTAAATAAGGTAAGACGAGGTGTGTTATATATATATATATATATACACACACACACACACACACATCAACAGCAGGCAATGCAAGTTTTCATAAAGATGTATAATTACATCAATTTGAAAGTAGCTGAAAAAATTTTTGTCTTGAATTTTCCTCTTCTGATACTGAAACTAACAATTGTTCTCAATTCAAGCAGCTTACAAGGCATCTCATCAATATGTCATATGAAAATAGTCCAAACACAAGTGATTAAAATGTATAGTAAAACAATGACAGTGTCATGATAAATTTGACAATTGTTGATTAATTATGATATAAATTTTTTCTCCAGATTTTTTAAAGCTTTTTTACAAAACTCAAAGGGCTATTTCTATTGTTTTTTTTAATTCAGGTACAAAAATACAGACAAGAAAGAAGAAGTGGACAAAGAGAGCAGTTTTTATTTCTAGGATAATCTTTTTATGACAAAAATAATATTTACTTATGAATCAACAATTCACCCATTGTTTCTACATTTTGATATTAATCAACATAGTTTTTATCATTTTCTCACTGAATTCAAATTTAATTTTCCAAATCATTTGAATGAATAAGCTTATTCTTTTCACCGCTTTTGTTAATACCAAAATCTTTCAGCTGATCAATTTTACAACCTCACCCACGTATAAAATCCATATAGAAGCCATGCAAGCCTCTCTCCTTTTCTCCAAAGAGTGTCAACAAAAGAGACAGACATACACATGCTGTAGGGAGGCTGAAAAATAGATCAGCTGAAGCAATGGAGTTACACCCAAAGTAACCTAAAAATATCAATAGCATGAATCACAATTGAAATGATAATTTTAAAATTTACAGAAAGTCTCTCGTTTACTCTTCAATTACCTACACACATTTTTTTTTCTTAGGTTCACTTTCATCCTAAATCAGAAATATCAATTATGTTACATAAGACAAGTGATGTTTGTTTGTTTCTTTCTTTAATGTTTAACGACTTATCAATCTTTAAACAAGTGATGTTGTAGTTTTATTAACAGTGTGCTAAGCTCTCATCCATAATCTTAATGTTTTGTACTTCTTTAAGGTAACAACTCAACAGGAATCAAAATACCAATTTATGTTATTTTTATTTTGTAGATTTTACAAATATGTAAGTTAAGTGTTTCCTTCTAGCTAAATTCTTTACAACTATAAAAGAACTACAACAGCAATGACAGTAATTGTGAATTACTTTATTCTCAAACAAAGATACAAATACAAAAATACACTTGGCCCTTGGTTTATATTGTACGTTGGGTGATAAGGGATTATTTATAATCAGTGTCAATTAGCATAGAAAATTCACCAGGTCATTACAGCAGGAAACCTAGAGATGCAGAGATATCATACAGTTCTGGTCTATTTTTCATGTTGCTATCTCAAACTGGCTGAAAATTGGGGTGCCATAAAGTTGAGGGACCCACTCCCTGGATAGAATAATGTGAGATGTTAATAAAAGGAGCACCAGAGTTCTGGCCAAGGCTGCTAACCTCACCACACTTGAGCAGTTAGCTTGGAAAACAATGGACAAGTCAGCTGCACGGTTATTAAATGATATTAGCCTATCAACCTCATCCTACTTACAGATATCTAGCCATGAGCACCATGCAGTTCAACAACCCCAAAGAACTGATGTATCTGTTTCTTCGTCAAATAAGAATCCTGTTCACAGCACCATGTAAAATAACCACAACAATTGTAGTAGTAATTCTGAATTACTTTCTCATGCAAATGTGATACAAATACAAAAATACACTCGGCCCCCTGGTCCCTTGGCTGTTTATAAAACATCAGAGGTGGTAACATATGTCCTCCTGTGTCTGCTTGCCAAGTCACCCATTATCTAATGAGACATTCCATTTCTACTCTACAACTATGATAGACCCAGATGAAACAGTCTTCAACAGAAAGACTTAATTCAGGGTCTTGCATTAAGACCATAGGAGAAAAAAAAAAAAAAAAAAAAGCATGACTCACCTTGTCCAGCAGGTAACTTGGGGCAGTCATGGCCCCAAATAGAGATTTGGTTAAAAATTCTTGCCAGTTACCAATTTTATCCTTTAATTCTAGAGAGAGAGAGAAAAAAGAAAAGAAATAGCTGAATGAATAAAACATAAAAACTGAAATTAATTTCAAAATTTATATGACAGACATGGATGCGTGTTGTGGTGTAGTGGATATCAGCTCTTAAAGAGAGAGCAGAGTTCAAATTCCATGAGGGTTCAGTATATATTGCAAATACCCTTGTGAAAGAGTATGAATTCATCTCCCCTCTCACCAACTATGGGTTAAATAGCAGGACAAATTGGGTCCTATAGCATTGTTTGGCAACCAGTCTACTGCCAAAAAAAAAAAAAAAAAAAAAAAAAAAAACCACCAACCTACTGTGGGGAAAAATCAGTCAGTTATGAATCAAAAGAGACATGATCATCGAAGCATGCATCACATCTGGCACTTAACTGACAGTTAACATGCATACTCAATGAAACCTTTGGTATTGTGTACAAAGTTGTACAAGTGAGTAAATACCAAGCTGATTCAGTACCAATAAATGTAAATATTTATTCAGCTAAACCAACTTTGGCACAAGGCCAGATCTTCAGAGTAGCCAATTCACTTGCAATGACCTTAAGAAGCTAGTAAGCGGACTATTTCTTGATAAATGTTCTTATTTTAAAGGAATAAGGTTTTGTTTTGTTTTTTTATTACATCAACATTATAGTGTATATTCGGTACCAAATTTTTTTCCATTATCAATCAAGTGGTTTTTATTTCTCACCACTATACATCTAAGAGTACCTGCCCCACCATGTGTGATTTTCCCAAGCTTTATATCTAAGTCTTTAAACACACACACAAAGAAAGAAGCTAAAATGTGTTGTACCTTTTAAAGGAAGGATCCCAAACAAGAGCTATTTTACCAGGGGCTACAGAATTTGTTGTTGCACTTCCCAGCCTTCTGTTCTCCAAAAGCCTTTGTCTTACATCCAAATATTTTGACATGAGCAATAAAGTCGATAGTCTTCAATATATGCAAACATTTTCTGAGATCACAGACAATTCCTAGGTCTCTTTTGGACACTGACAATGGTGTATCACTTAAACCCACTTTACAAATACACAAGGCTGGCTTCTAAAAGAGTGTTTACTGTTGTGACTATTAATCACAGATAAATAGTTAAATAAAATAAAATTATCAAATATATCAAAATAATGTTTTACATCTGATCACTATATCAACATGGTCACATTAATAAAACTTTTTTTTTTTTTTTAGATGCATAAAATGAACAGCTTAAACATCATTTGGTCCTTATATATATATAAAATTATCAACTTGAGGAAAATTAATAAAAATATACAGATAATTTGAATGTTGTCAGTTAGCCTTTATGACTAAATCAGTAAAGCAGTCACCCAAACTTAGAGGATGTGAGTTCAAGTCTTGCCAACAGCTTAATCTTTATTTACAATCAACACTGCTTACTCATAATCATAAAAAGACAAACTTGGAGTTGCAATAAAAAGCAGGTGAAATGAAAATTTATATATATTACTGTATTATAAATTCAGACAAGTAACAAGAACGGTAGCCTATGCTGTTTGAGCATACCAGATACATCAAATGAGTGACCAGGAAAAGATCCTCCCAACACACACACACACCATCAAGAATTCAGTCAGCCTTAAGCAACAATCTTACACATTTTCGAAGACAGATTACTTACCATCTGGTGGCATCAAGGTTTTGCCATTCTCAGCACACCACCCAATTCTGTGCACCTCAGAGGCTGTGAGATCACACCAAAAATCTGCAGAACCATCATCCCCATAGCCATCATAACGTAATCGTAGTAATGGACCACATGTCATTATCACGGAGGCCACCCAGTATGTATGGGATGCATTTTTGACAGCTACTTCTAGCTTCATGTTTTTCACAAAGCCACTCTGCAAACTGCACTCAACCTGGGGAAAAGAAAACAAAAATTAAAAATCTAACCCCTGCAAAAACACTGTTCTAAAGAGAACAAAAAAACACGGAGATTTCTTTGGGTGGGGAGAATTGTGCAGACTTTTTGAATTTAACCAGAAATACAAATGGCAGAAAAATCAGATCAATGGCTATGTATTTTGCCAGTTATAAAGAGGTTTTCATTTCAAAGTTGATAGCTGTACATGGCTACTCAAAATGGGATTTGTCATGTATATCACAGTTGGCACTGCTGAAATGCTGTGATCACACCCATTGTTTTTTTTTTTTCATCTCAGTACATGCTCTGTGTTTTTTTTTCTTTTAATTTAAATAATCTAATAAAGATTCAAGATAATCTATTATGAACAATGAATGCATCAGTAATATGGCATTTATTGGCATGGAAATTGGAATCCACAAGTAGAGTTCAAATTCCAGGAATGTCTTTTGCATTCTTTTACCCAAATGCACTTGGGAAAGACATAAATTAATCTCTTAAGAGTTAAATAACTAGGTAGACTGGGCCCTCTAACTCTGTTGGTAACCAGTCTAAGAGGAAAAAAACTGAATTCCAAACCATGGAAAAGGCAAGAGAAACCATCCTATCTTTCCCAAGAATACACAAATGAGAAAAAGAAATTTGTGAAGAGCCAGGATCACCTACAAGTTAAAGGGATATAGTATTAGATGAAAACTATGAATAAAAACTAAATTTATGTACACTGTTATGCAAACCTTTTAGGCAACTTTTAATTGCTTTTTTTAATTTTACCCTAAAATTGAGGGCAATTTGTTATATGCTTTTTTGCAGTATATTTTACGATCTTTGAGGGCCAGAAAACAAGTTACTGCATTTTCTTCATGCTGGATGATAGAACATCTTAAGTATAATGACACTGAAGGCCAGACAAAAATACTGGGCCATCAGTAAAAATTTCACCTTTCTGTTCTTAAGCAATTTTTTTTTTTCCCCAAAAAAAAATTATTACAAAAAGTCCAAGACACCAAAGTATAGAGTTGCTGTCTTTGGTTTGAATAATTGCCTCACTTCAACATTGCATTGAATGGAACAAGGTCCAAATTTTCTCATTGGTAATTTTTTCCCCCATTCTTCTTAGCAGTAATTCCGAAGGACTTGCAGATTGCAAGCTTTTCGTTGGAGCATTTGTTTCTTCATTTCCTACTAATGGTTCAACTATATTGAGATCAGGACTCTGTGCTGGCCAGTCTTCCAAAAATTAAATATCTTCATCCATAAGAAACCATTTTGTTGCATATGTGTGACAAGGAGCACACTCATACTGAAAACTTTCTCCTCCATGTTCATAGTCTGGCAGAAGATTACACTATAGCAAACTAATATAGTTTTCATTGTTATGGATGACATCAACTTCTGATTTTCTTCTATCATCCCTGCTGATGCAAGCCCACTCTATTCAATGCCAAATTTTACTGTTTTATGTTGTATCTTGCATGTTTTTTTTTCTCCCACTGGTTCAATTACATATTATCTTACTATTTAGCATTAATCTCTAAAAATTATTTTTGCCACTTTTCAGCATCCCATGTTAAATGTTTTTTAACCCATTTCAATCTTCTATTCCAATGTTTTTGGTTAATAATGTTTTTTTCTGTTGCTATATACCCATTCAAGTTGTTTTTCATAATAACCTGCATACTGTATTAACTGAAATCTCACTGTTAAGACTGTATACACACCTCATTTGCCTGGCTGTTAAT
This sequence comes from Acanthosepion pharaonis, assembly GCA_903632075.3. Taxonomy (NCBI): domain Eukaryota; kingdom Metazoa; phylum Mollusca; class Cephalopoda; order Sepiida; family Sepiidae; genus Acanthosepion; species Acanthosepion pharaonis. The sequence continues at coordinate 396,981 of CAHIKZ030003885.1, read as the reverse complement.
TTTGGATTGCCTACCAAGACTTTCACAGTATGTCGAATTATTGTGGTCTTCCAGTTTTCTTTGCACTTAAAACACTTCCAATAGTGGTAAATTCTTTTTGGAGGGTTTGAACAGTTTCTGGAAATTTCCAGCCACCTGGCTCTCTCTCTCTCTCTCTCATGAAGTCATCTTCCCCTTCAATGTTACAACCTTCATCTTTGTTTCAGCAGAAATTTTAGCCATGATTTTAGTGTTAAAAAAAAAAAAAAGGCAAGGTAATGTTCAACTACAATTACTTGCCAAAGCACCTTACACACAATAAGATGGAACAATTCCTTAGAAATTTGTATATTATCATGAGTTTATTATCTCATTCATTGGCCCAATCATTTTGCATGGCCTTCTTTCAGCTTCAAACGATCTAAAGCCGTGTATCTTCTGTTACACAGCACCTACGAAAACAACAACTTACTTTCCAATCTTTACAGTCAATAGACACTACTGTTAAAAGCATACTGCTAAACAATAACTTAATAAAATAAAGATGAATCATTTTTTTTTATACAATTAGCCCAAAACTTTTGCACACCAGCATATAAGTTAATCTCCAGACAAACATGGAAAAGAGACCAATTTTTTTTTTCTAATACATTTATCTCAGGTGTAATGTCATTTGCTTGTTTCCCCATTCAAAGAAAAAAAAATTTTTTTTAATTTTTTAAAAAAATCAAAAGGCAGCCATTTAGATGTCAGGTTAAATCCTATTGGCAAAATATATATAAATAATTTACCTGTACCATAAAAAAATAAAGACACCAATATTTTATTAATCTTACAATTGTATTGGCCCTGTATTTGCATGAGTAATTCCAAATTTTTATCAATACAATTAATATTATTGTCACATGTAAGAGATTTTTTTTTTAAATCATTCAGAGTAAAAATATCTAAAGAAGGCTAACATGAAACTAAAAATATATTAGCAGCCAGTTCTTATTATCAAGATATTTTGTTTTTATTGTAACACAATGCATGTTCATTTAATGGCATCAAGTAATGACTCATTATGATAAAATATCTCATTAAGGAAGATCAGGATGTGTAACCAATAAGATTACATTTCTGTTTTATATTCACTAATCCCAAAGTTATTAAATGATTTCATGACATGTTTATAATTAAGAAAAATTATTTTTTATAATAAAGTGCAAAATTTTTCATAAAGGAAAAGAAAAGAACCAGAAATGAAAAGATTAATAATTTAAGCATAAAAATTAATTCATTGCTCTCATTATTTTATGCAGCAATTCTTCTTACTTTTGTAATGTTCATTGTTTATTATAAAAGCTGAAAAACTGAGGAGGAAAAACACAAAAAACTTGGATCCTTATCAGACTGAACATAAATGCAGACCCCACATGAGTATTAAATTGCAAATTGGATAAAAAACTGCTGTATTTTTTTAAGTTAAAGCATTCTAATAGTATTGCCATAACAATGTGTGCCATAGGTCTTAAAAATATTGTTACCTTCTAAAAAGGTTTTAACACTGTATGGAAACTCTACTAAAGAAAACAAGAAGGAAATCTGTTACAAGGAAAGAAAACTAAAAATATTAAAAATGGCCTTACATGTTTAAAAGCTATTGGAGGGACTTCCACGGCTCCCGTTTCCCTAAGGTACTCTGCCCAAACAAACTCAGGTTCATCATATAACTCAGACATCCCATCTGGAGAGAGAAAGAAGGAAAAAAAAAAAAAAAAAAACAGTTCATTTTTACCTCCTAAAAATGGTTTGCATACATATATTAAAATGTTTAAAAAGAAAAATTATTTTAAAAAGACAATGAACATAATAAAAGGAATTAAATTAACAAAAGAAAATTAATCATTTTCCCTTAATTTATTTGTCAAGCAATTCTTCAGACATATTTTTAAAAAATAAATCTAACTATAATTATAGGTTTATAAAGAAAAAAATTACAACACTTATTTCAATTAACTGTGTTACTTAATTACTTCATTAATGTTAATATAAAAACAATCTTAGTTTATATTATAAGTAGCAGATGGCTATAAAAAAAAAAGACACTGACAATTTTTATAGCTAATTTAAATAATGTACTGACTAATGTTTGTATCATGTGGCTCAAAGCACAGGGCTTTGTATCAGTGGCTCAAAGCTCAAAGCATATGGAACATCCATTCATCTTGACTGGTATCAGTTTAGGGCCCAATCAGCAATGAGTTAGCATTTAAGCAAACCACTCCCCCACAATTTAACATGCCAAGCTAGCAACAAAAAACATGTCCCTTGTCATTCTTGACAAGATCTGATCCAATCCAATGAGTGTGCTCGGGGACTCCAAGAGAAATTTTGCAAGGCAGTACAAGACTACTTTAGGGCCCCCAAGACAGACATAGATTTTTCTCAAAATTGAGGAGTTGATGCCCAGTAAATCTACATATAAACTGCTTTCTAGAAAATGCTTTCTTTCCATAATCAGATATAACAATGTAGCAACATAAATCAGTATTTACAGTAATATTCACCAATCGCCTTTTAGACTTTGTCATAGTGAAATACTTTTTAAACGTTCATAATAATTTCTTTCAAAAGGAAAATACTTTTAACAAAAAACAAATTTAACTAGAAAATGTGTTTTTCTGGGTTGTTTTTTTTTTTGTTTGTTTGCAAATTTACTAATAACAATATCAGAATCAATTTGTCTGGCAATATCAGATTCAATATCAGAATCAATTTGTCTGGCAATGCCAGATTCAATACTCAGTTGTGCCAGATCAACAAGTCTGGTTTGATTCATAGTAGACCTCAAATAGTTTTTGATAAGTTTGTGTTTACTAAACTTAGTTGCTTGTTCTCAAGTGGGGATGGGTGTTGCATTGTTACTGTGAGACCCTAAGTTTTGGGCCCGAGCTAGCCCCCTTCACATAAGCCCCGAATGTGCTATAAATTTACCAAGCCACAAGTTATAGTTACCACTCAAATTATTCCTAAATAGTATCAAACATAAAATGTACACGTTGGTTTTTTTTAGGTCACGCCTATAAGAAGATACAATAATTGCCAAACTCTGAAAGAGTTTTGTATGTATCAAGACTTTCTGCCACTTGATCTCATCTAAAAATCACCACATACTACTTATGAGAAAAGTCTAATAATGTAATTGTTTACAAAGTTTGTAAAAAGAACATATAGAAATTATTAAGTCAGACATAAGATGCAACACTTTTCATTTTGCTATTCATCTACTTTAGAGAAAGAGGCAAAAATAAATAAATAAATAAATAAAAACACACAAAACTACCCACCTTCTGTCTCATCCCCAAGATCCATATGAGCAGGGATCTCTTCTGATCCACTTGGAGACACTGGGACTTCACTTGGGTTCTGGCTACAGGATTCTTCAGCATAATCCTCTTCCTCCTCCTCTTCCACATTTTCTGAAACTGGAGACTCGGACGAAGCAAACTGGTCATCTTTCTCTGTCATTACAACAGAGTCCACAGATTTGTTGTCGGCAAGATCAGGGCAGATTTCGCAGGACGCATCAGAGTCCAGTTCAACAGGGGCCATTTGAACCTTGCTTCCCTCAACTACCTCAGTTCCATCCCCAGGTTGAGTCCCCACATAATTCTGTTCCTCCCCTATGATGACTTCTTCACTATTGTCTCCTAGAACCGTTGGCCCATTCAGCTGCTCTATGTGAGTGGTTGGGACCTGCTCGATGGCACCAGTTGCTGAAAATGGGCTGGTTAGATTGGCTGCAGCAATACCTGGGACACACTGTAAGTTTGAATGTATGACCATTGTTGGCTGGGTCACAAAAAGTTGGCTGTTAGTGAGCAGCTGTTGAGGGAACCCTGAAAATGTAGTCGGTAGATAAACTGGGGAGATCACCTGGGTGGTAAATGCCCCCAGTGTGGTGACAGGAGTGCAGTGCATGTTGGTAGGGAGGCCTGCCTGGAATGCTGGTTTTATAGGAGTCGGGTGCCCTATCAAGGCAGCTGCAGTACTAAACTGGTCCTTAATTGTCTTATCTGAGCACTTCAAGCTGTCCAAGGGGATGATACTGGCTTCACTCAGCGGTTGGATATGGTAGCCAACTCCAAGCATCTCATTCTCTTTAGCTTCTTCTGAAAAAGAAAGATGAGAGAAAAAGTTGAAAACTGAAATGTTGATAAGCATATTTTCCTGTGAAAATTGGTAAATTGTAGTTTTTTGGAATCAAATCTTTGACAACTATTGTTCAAAAGGACTATTTTAAAGGAAAATTCAGCCCTAAAAGATTGCAACCAGAAATTCTTCAAGTTTTAAATAAAACTTTGGAAAAAAAAGGGGGGAAGGAGGTTTTCATTTAACATAATTCTAGTTATTTTTTTTTTTATATGATAAAATAAATTTTTAAACTTCTGTTACATAAAACAGCACAAACTTTCTCAAATCTTTCCAGTTGGAAAACTTGAAAAATAAAAGTAATCAGCCTTACTTTAGGTAGGATCAAAAGCTTTTGGTTTTGTCCTATAATAGCATGATTGATTTTTTATGATTTATCAACCCTTTTGCATTATTTAAAGCCAAAACATTTTGGATTGTGACAACAATTCTTTTATTGAGTGAATATCACATAAAAATTTTTTTTTGAGAACAACGATATTTCCAGACACAAATCCTAATATTTAATCCACAGTTGGGGGAGGAGAGATTCATACTCTCCCTTCACCCCAATAGTATCTGCATGCAAACTCAACTGGAATTTGAACTTAGCTCTCCGATTTCTCATTCTAAAAGATGGCATGAGGCAATTTATTTTTTTATTTTTTTTTAACTACATTCAAAAAGAAAGCTTTTCTATTGCATTATGCCAGTTACTTTATAAGTATAGATAAAAAAATTAAATAAATTCTACAGTAGGAACATTCTGTTTGCTATACATAAAATGATTGCATATAGAACCCTTAAATATGGTAAGCACACTTACTGAAGATTTAACAATAATGTTTATTCCCTGTGACAAAAAAAAAAAAAAATTACCTTATATGTTATACAGAAATATCATTTTGGCAATAGATACCATTTGCATCTATTTAGTCATAGACTATAATTTCTAATATAATCAGGTTTTTTACAAGTAGTAGTATTTGCACAAGCTTCCCAACTGAAAATATATTTTCAACTTTACAGAGTTTTTGTCTTTTTGCAATTAGTGTGGTGCCAATGTTGATAAAAATAAGATTTTATTTGACAATTGAAAGATTGTAATATATACATTTCTTACTTATATATTTAATTTCTTTCACATTGGTATATAAAGTTACAAAGGTAGAATGTAAAATATATAAAATTATGCTTTTATTTGAATTAATAATTTAATCAATTTCAAATAACCTACCACTGTCATTTTACTGATCTTGTAACCAGCCAATGTTAAAAGTCTTAGCCTCTTACCAAGCATAAACAGACAAGTACTTCAAGCTAGTTGACACATTTGTTTATTGATTCTAATATGCAAAATTTTCATGAAGTTGCCTGAAAGTTGGTAAAATATAGTGAAACAAAATGTGTTTTGCAATAAAAAAAAAAAAAAAGAAATTAATTTAAAATACACACAAAAAAAAAGAAAAAATTCATTTTACAGAGTGGTCCAAAAGTCTTGTCACTCCCTACTAAAAATAAAACACTGGAACAAGTAGCACTAATCACATGGAATGGATTCAGTTTATTCCCTTTCGTTGATGCCGATACACATTGAGAAGGTCTGTATAAACACCATTTTTGTGGCACAAAATGATGCAGCGCCACATCCTGTGTGATATTTTATGAAGCTGTGCTTTGTTGATTGTTGCAAAGACTCACAGAGCAGCATCCTTCAACTGATGGGTATTCTGGTATCTTCCATGTGAACCTCTTTGATAATACCCCACAGTGAGTTTAAATAAAAATTTATATTATGTAGAGGTGACAAGACTTTTGGACCACCCTGTATAACAGACAAAAAAAAAAAAAAAAAAGATGAAAAGTTTTCATTATATCTTCAACTAATTCAAACTAATTTCCATGTCTGTTGTTTCGATTGCCATATACTCTGTAGCCTTTCTCAAAGTAGATGTCGAGTTTTCCAAATCAAACCTTATCTCTTAATATACATGCTGATTGGACGTGATTTTTCTTCCAATTCAAAACGATAAAAAATAAAATAAAATAAAAAAAAAATGGAAGCAATTTCAACAAACCTTTTCTTGTTGCCAGTTCAATATTCTGCCCCAGATCCTTGCCATCGGTTCTAATCATCTGCAATGTTCAGTGAGAAAACAAAAACAGTTTAATAATGCCACATGAAGAATTTACCAACCTAACTCCATTATGGATTTAAGGGCAGGTCAAAAAAGCAAAGTTTGGTTTGTTTTACAGCATACCAAACTAAATGGGTTATTTAATGGCAACAGGTTTTTTTTATTGTTGGTAATTTCTTTTAAAAAAAAACTCATTGCTGGTATTAAAACCTATTTTTTTTTTTTTACACTTTCATAGTGTTTTGACCCCAGTTTATTTGCCCATAGCTGGGACCCTAACAGGTGGGTCACAGTGGACCTGGGAACAACTAAGAGGTAGTTCTACAATCCCCAAAGCCTTCTAATCACAGACCTTGCTTTTGTATATAGTTTAATGTCTTACCCAGGACAGACAACAAAGCAAAGTGTGGATGAATGTAGTTATGTAGCAATATGACATTCAGACATGCCTCTCAGGCAAATAGACTTTTCTCTTCAATTGTATCAAACTTCAAAAAGATGGCACCAGTAATGCTCTGCAGCAACTGTCTCATCAGGCTTCAAGTAATTTATAAAATTTATAATACAGTTCAACTATTATTTTTAAAACAAATAAACCAACCCACTTATCCAATTTCAAAAAAAAAAAAAAAAAAAAAAAAAAAGTCACCTTTTGCTACTGATGTTGCCGACTGCCCTGGATCCACCCATTATTTTCAACCATTCAGATCAGAGTTGATAACTGGATTATTTTGAAAACTTAGCATAATTAAATTTTGCCACTTGCAACATTTTAGACTACTTTTAAAACAAGCAGCTTCAGTCACTTTCCTACCACCATGCCTTTTCTGTAAATACTTTCATGGTAATTGTTTGAATGAGCTCTTTGCTATTGGTACCTAGAGATATTGAATTTAAGTGCATTACTAGACCGTGTCAAGGTCTCATCAATTTACAATTGTACTGGCAAGATGTAGCTGTAAATTCTATGCTAACAGTTTCTTCTCTCGTACTTCTCGCTTGTGGAACACTCTTCAGGCTCCATGCTTTCCAGCCAACTTTAATCTGCAAAAATTTAAATGCAATGTCAATTACTATCTACTGTCCTCCTGATTACTCTCTTCTCTTTCTGCACAACATTAATATTTCTGTTCCTAATTCTTCCACACTCTGTAACCCCTTGTGCTTTAGTGGCATTACTGCCTTACTTGGGGTGATTCTGATAAAAAAAAAAAAAAAAAAAAAAATAATAGTTAACTGAGGCTATAAATCCAAGGAAAGTAGAGTCAAAATCTCGTAGTATTAAGAATTTCAAATTTAGTCTCATCTGGTGTGTGTGATTGAGATTATCTTACAGAAATAGAGCAAAAGATGCCATTCAAAAGCTAAACAAAGTACTAAGAAACTTTCACTAGAAACAAAGAAATGTGTACTAAACTTATGTAACCTCCTGTTGAGCAAATAATGCTGGACAATTTCTTCATAAATGGAAAGAAGACTGGCGGTAACAGAAATATGGTTCTATACGAGGATGCAAAGAATACTACGGACAGAGCATGTAAGCAACAAAGAAGTTAAGGAAAATAGAAACAAAATACACCAAGTATCAGAAACAGACAGCTGAAATTCCTTGGGTACATAAAGAGAAAGGAGGGTTTAGAGAATTTGACACTCACAGGACATGAAGGCAGAAGGGACAGTGGAAGACAGCAGGGCACATACCTGATGAATTTGTGAGAATGGATAGCAAAATGAGTTCGAGAGAGATAAGAGGTAAAAGGGATAGGAAGTTGTAGAGAACCATGATCTACCTCACATCCTGAAGGGTCACAGCAAATAGAAGAACAATCTTCCTCAAAGAAAATCTGACAATATATGTAGAAGCCATTCTACTGCTATTCAAAATGTTTGTACTTTGCAAGCATCTTACAAATATTGAATGATTGAGTGAGGTTATCAGCCCAAAAAATGCTTACAAGTCAGTACTTCTACATTCTGATGGTCTACTACTGTGCAGTTTGTCTTCCAAATAGAATTAATCTTTCTTGAACTTCCCAAACCATTCATACGTCTTGTTTTCAATTTAAATATTTCCAGAGGCTTCATCAGTTATCATTTTCAGTTCCTCTGCTTTCTTGAAAAGGAACAATATTCTGTATCACACATGTATCTTGTCTGACACCATTTCTCTCCTACCTCAATAAGGGCACCTCGAGGTGGTGTAATGGTTAGCAAGCTTGTCTCACTAGAACAATTATGACTGAGTAGTGAGTTCGATCCTCACTGGGTGCCTCCTAATTTCAGCCTTGTGCCACATCTAAGCTATGCTTGGAAAATCACTTTGGGCACCTCGGCGTGGTGTAATAGTTAGCAAGCTTGTCTCGCTAGATCAGTTACAACTGAAAAGTGAGTTTGATCCTCACTAGATGCCCCATACACCTCAGCTATGCTTGGAAAATAACTATGGGCACCTACAGGTGGTGTAAGCTTGTCTTGCTAGCACAATTACAAATGAGTGGTGAGTTCGATCCTCACTGGGTGCCCCATACTTTCGGCCTTGTGCCACATCTAAGCTACGCTTGGAAAATCGCTACCTCAATAAAATAAAAAATGAACACTGTATACTCAAAACCAAATTTCAACTTATTCCCTTTCTGCTGTGTGTGTGTGTGTGTGTGTGTGTGTGTGAGCTGAAAAGAAATGTCCAAAATGTGCCCACACACTTTCAGACAGGCATGATATTTACCTATGATTTGTCATACTAGGCTTTGCTGGAGTAAAGCAAGAAAATAAAGTCCACTATTTATATTATTCGGACTATTGTCCTCATCCAGTGACAGGACCCAAAGAGTGTGAGTTCAATACCTGGTTAAGGTGGTGGAGAACTTGGAGAGAGGAATTAACAGGAGATAACCGATAACTGACATCCATTAGACATGGCACATGGAACTAGAACAGTCTACCCCAGTGAGCAAAATAAAGGGTTCAGTTCGACATTCTAACCACCTAAAGAAGGCCGGAGCATACAACAGCCGAAACGTAATAAATATGGTGACAAAGACGAAGACAATAGTCTGAATAATGTAAATAGTGTACATAATACCTCATCTCAAAAACATAGACAGAAAAAGTCATATGCAATTTCATCATACCAGAACATTGGCCAACAAAATGGCATAAAAAACTAACAATTCAGGTCATGTGTGTGG
>CAHIKZ030003885.1:352500-382500 GCA_903632075.3 Acanthosepion pharaonis | reverse complement strand
TTTTTAAAACAATATCTTCCTGACTTTATTGCTGCTAGTTTTAAACAAAGTTCTTCAGCCACAATCCAAACAGCTCAGATACGTTTACCTACCAGGAGCAGGTGCTATTACTTTGGAAAGGATTGTCAGAAAGTCAATATCCAGGGCTGAATATACTCGACTATTACCTTACATAAGGCAATGTTTAAAAGATGAAAAGAAATGAATAAATGTAAATATGTAATAATAGAGGAATTAATTTTTTTTCCTCGCTCTTCATACTAAGAAAGGAAATTAAAAAGGAAGAGTCTGGTAATTGCTCAGATACCTAATTTAAAAGAAACCATTTCAAGGTATCTTTGTGCATAATAATAAAATATTTAAATAATAAAATATTTAAATAATAAAATATATATTAAGAAAAAAAAAAAAGTGGCTGTCATATTTTCTTTCTTTTCTTACAGAAATTACCAGAAAATTACCACTTTCAGTTTCACACAAAAATTGATTTGGATGAATGTACACTTTCTTATTCAATATCTATTATATCTGACAGTTTCTTTATCTGCCATATCATTTCAGGACATGGGTGATCACGACTCTCCACAGCTTCCCGTCTTTTTTTGTTCTCACCAATACTTGTTCAGTGTGGTATTTACTCAAACTTGTTGAAAATGTTATTTGGCATTTTCATCTGCTTCTCTTGTTTTCAAATGTGCCCCCGTGAGTGAAATTCTCAAAGCCTTCTTTCCTCACTATATGTTCAAAATTTTCCCTTTGTTTATGTATCATGAGCAGCTTCTTTGTAGGATCTACAAAGAAGCTGCTCATTCTCCTTAGAAATTCCTAGTTTCTCACATGGTCTGTCCAGGCTATTCTTAACATTTACCTTTGTTACTTTAAATTAGTTTTTAGTTTGTTTTTGTGCAAGACAAAAGATCAAATCATTGAGAGTAGACATCTCAAAACTTTACAGAGCAAATTCATTCTTACTTGTTTCCCAGTTTAGGTTTGTCTTATCCAAGTTTATATATATATATATATATATATATATATATATATATATATATATATATATATATAAAAAAAAGAGAGACCTCTCTCTCATCATTTTAGGACAACTGAGAGTCCAGCAGTTCAGTTCTTAGAACTGAACAGCCAGACTACCTACACACCTATTGGAAGAACCAAATACAGAGAACTGGATGCAGTTATTATATTTGTGTTTTATACTAGTAGAAAACAAAAAGTTTAACCGCAGTACCTTGTCTGTCATTTTTAATGAAACATGCATGTGTGTGTGTATATATATATATATATGGTTTCACATCTTGAATGATTAACTTCCCTAGATGGTGCCTCAATAAAAATAACCGGAGTACTTGGTCTACAGTGAGTGTCAAGTTGATCAGGAAGAACAGCCATCCTTGTATAAGGCTTTTGCTACAAATTATTACGACATGCCCCAGTATGTTGACAAGAGTAAACTGAGATCCTGTCAGGTAGGACTCACATTGCTTTGTGTAAGATTAATCCTGGTCCTGCCTAAAATTTAAAAAAAAAAGAAAAAAAAAGTAATGACAGAATAAATCATGTCCTCTTTAAGCCAGGTATTTCCACCCCAGTTTTTATTACCATTATTGAAGAAATTTTATATTTTCTACCATATTTGGGCATGATGCAATATTGTATTTGTTTCTTTATACTCATATAACAAGGATTCTGAATCATTAAAAAAAATAAAAAATAAAAAAAAGATTAAAAACTTTTTTTTTGCATTGATTTACTGCTTCAATCAACTTAAAAACAAACTGGAAATGTTTTTGAAGAATACCCCACTCAGGCTATTCATTTCCAATAAATTTAACATTTAAAAACATCAATTCCCAAATAGGTGGTACTTGGCTCCCAAAAGAGAAACATCAGTGATATGTATAAGTCCTAAAATTATAATAGTAGAGGGGGAGGTTAGAAGATGATCATTCAAAACAGGGGTGGGGAAAGAACTCAAGGAAATAAATCAATGAAAATAATGTGACCTGGGATTAAGAATCAGACTTAGAATAACAAAGTACTAATGTGCTCTCTAAGTTTTCATTTAAAAAAAAATTTTTAAAAATAAAGACACCACCATCATTATTATTACAAACAAAACACTGATTTTATAGTATTTATGCTTGTAGGCATTACAAGCAGATTAATATAAGAATGATTACTTACAAAATGGATCTTTAAGATCACTAGCATTTACAATGGATATTTACTCACTTTTAAACTAAAGAAAAAAAAAGGTATAGATAAACTTTATTTACTTTGCTGCCTTCAAAATCAATGAACACATTTACCTTTTAAACTCATTGGTAAACCAATAAAATGAGACTTTATTAAATATACATTGTATTAGTGTGTCTTACATTATGCAATGCTTAGAATTCCATCTCAAAATATCTGACAGGTTACTAAAGAATTAAAAAAAAAAAAAAAAAGTTGCATTTTTAATTTAAGAGAAAAAAAATTACGCTGACATTAATTAATCAATCTAAAAGCTGGATAATTTGGAAACAAACGAGTTGGAATTGGTAAGTGAATGCAAAGTCGTTTTTAGCAACAAATTTTAATTAGAATATATTGATGTACTTACTAAAAGAAAAAAAGTGTTCAAAATTCAATGCAAATAAATCACAGATAGGTGCAGTGATATTGAACTGAGCAAACTGTCATTAAACATCAGTAAAATACACTTGCTGTGTTATTTACTGTGTGTATTATACAGACAATAGATGTGCAGGTTGTATGACAGTTACTGGCATGTACAGTGGAGTTCACATTCTATCTGACTTGTGCTTATTACTTACTAACGCTCTAGGAAAACCATGAATATATCTCTACTATGCCAGATAAGAGTTAAGTAGCCTGCTAGCCCTAGATGTCATCCAGTCTAAAATCTGGAGAAGGACATTCCTTGCACTGAAGCTTCATCTGGTCATTCATTGAAACTGATCGTTTACCAGCCAACCTGTACAGTTGTCACTGGATCCTGGAGATGTCAAGAGGGTGTTTCTGGACTTGTATAAACTCTTGCTCACCTAGAAAAAAAAAAAAAAAAAAATCTACTCATGCAAGGAGCCATACCAATTTTATAAGAAATATACAAACTATACTTATTTACTCAGAGAAACCTTAATACACACTTATTTTGACCAAGGAAAGGAAATCTCTCTCAATTGATAATGCTTTTCCTCAGTCTTTAAGAAAAATTTGCTGGCATCACTTTGACAGCACTGTCCAGAATCATCATTGCATCACTACAATTATTTAAAAAAAAAAAAAAAAAAAAAAAAAAAAAGCAAATTATGAATGCACTGGGACTAAGTCATCTGACAGTAATGCTAAGTTTGTAAAAAAAGAAAAAAAAAATGCTAACCCATGAAAAGTGAATAGAGAAGGAAAAATGGAAGGCATTGTCAAAATAAGCTGACATGCAGCTTGAGAAAGAAAAGCAAGAATGACATTTGACAAAGCAAAAAAAATTAAATAAAATCACCATACCAAAGTTAAAATCTATATCAGATGCATACGACTCCTGGCATTGCTGGGTTAGAAAAAAAAAAAAAAAAAAAAACTTTCAGAGAAAAATCAAAATTACTTTTCACTTACCAAAGTGTGTGTGTGTGTGTGTGTATATATATATATATATATATATATATATATATATATATATATATATAACACAACCCTATTCTGTCAGCATCACTAATTCCTGAATAGTTTACTATCTCGTATTCAATATGAAAACCATCTACAAATACTAGCTTAAACTTTTTTGAGGGGAGGAAAAAAAAAAAAAAAAAAAATGAGGGCAAAATTCAGTAGGCAAATTTTTTTATTCCAACCAGAACTAGTTTATTAGTACAGAAAATGGGGCTAAAAAGTAAAACAAAAGACTCGTATAGAATAGTAATAAAGTTAGTGAGCACCAGTTGCCTACATATCCAGGATTCAAATACTGTTGGTATTAAAATACATATATAATTATTATTTCTCATCACATGGCAAAGATAAGAGCAAAAATTTCAGACATATTTAGCACATTCAATCTAGGATATCATGGTTATGACAAACATTTAGAATTTAAAGCTTTTTTCTTTTATCAAAAATGTATTTCTTTCAATTTAAGGGAAAAAAATACTTCGAACCAGCTGACAAGATCAAGATATGATGTCTATACATAATCACACACATCTGTCAATGTGTGATGTCTTACCTCCCCACTACTTTTCTCACCTTGATAGTAAACTGGAGTTTTACATATCTGCACAAAATGGTAATATTTATGTCTGCCACTGGTAAAGGAGGATTTAAATAACCATAAGCAATCAACAAATAAACATAAAAAAATGATGAAGAGAGCAAAAGTAAAGATTGTTCCTGATCAGTTAAGAAAAAGAAAGGTCTTAAATGGTTAAATGCATTTATTCATATTAAGATGGAATCTGGTATTTTTTATTTATTTCTAAAGCTATAATTTATCATCTCCCAAATCAAAAGAAAATGCAAAACATTACAAACAAAAAAGTTCATGAAAAAAACAAAAAACTTTGCTGTTAAAAATTAACGATAAAATTAATCCATAAACACCTGATGAAGGTTAAACCCATAGTTGATTGTAACTACAAAGAAATATGAGAAATATCTTTTGAAACACAAGTCAGACTAATATCCTTATCAATGATTATTGATTTGTGAAAAGAATAACAAATTATTATATGCTTGACATTTAAAAAAAATAAATAAACCACTCAATTACTATAATTATCAGATTTAGCAAACAATCATGAGCAAGGTTATAACATTATACAATCATTTAAAAAGCAGCATTTAAAATCTGCATGTCTTTTTGTAGCCTCTGGGTTTGGAGAAATAAACTTGTTCTGAATTTTAAGATTAATAAAGAGACTCAACAGAAAATTTTATGACCGAGCTCTGAGAAAAAGAAATATAAATGCATATAACTATGTACGAGATTATGAGAGACTCCTATAAACAAAATTCAGATAATATTCTTTTCTTAATAGATAGGTTTGTCTATCATCCAGATCACACACCTCCCCATTTTTTTGAACAGGAGTAGAGGTTTATCCCTTGCTTCCTGTTTAGGACTGGGTTTCTGGTTCCTTCCAAAGTCTACTTCAACTCTATACTTCTAACATCTCTGCTTAAAACTCTGGACTTTTCTTTACTATTTCTTTACATTTTTTTACATTTTTTTCCTCAATAGGAGATAGGTTTGTTCAATGTTCAGTTCATACTTCTCCCTGGTCTTTTGAACAGGAGTAAAGGTTTATCCCTTGATTCCTATTTTGGATTGCAGTTCCATTTTTTTTTTTTTTTTTCACTTCCAGTGACTCCTTGCATCTTGTTGGCATTATAATCTTGCTTGGGATGACGCCTCTTACTCTGTAACCCCCTACCTCAAGTGGCTCTTGGGCCTTGTACAGAGTGACCATCATTGTAATAAATAAAGTTTAATTTTGAGAGGCAATTATCATTCAAAGAGTTGACCAAATTGGTGAGCTTTTTTTTTTTTTTGGTTACTATCACAATGTTTCTGTTGAACAACTCTCTGGTCTTCAAGTATACAATCTGTATGTATATAATGGGAGAGGTTTATCTCTGTTACCCACCATTTTCTGAATGATGACATTGAAAAGAGTAAAAAAGGAACCCCCCTTCCTACACTCCCCCATAAGAATAGAACACTTGAAAAAAAATGCCATACAATGGGTCAACTGAAATATGTTAACTACAAAAGCAATAAAGTAAATGAGACAATCACCATAATTGGAAGCATATTCCTTCCTCTTGGCATTTATGTTAAATATTTTAATCAAGTTTAAATTATTTATGAGATTTTAAAAACATCTTTTCAGCTTTGATATGGCAAAGCATTACTAGAATAACCTGACATTGTTAAATAAAAAAAATATCAAGAAGATACCAATTTTCTTACTAAAAATTAGAGTCAAGGTTTCAAATTTTAATCAATGAAGGCAAAAATGTTATTTTCTTAATTATTTAAAGTTAACATTCAATTCTTTTAATACAAAAAGATGTTCCTACTTTATTGTTAATGACAATAAGTTGTTAACATAAGTGCCATTACTTATATTTTTATGACAGCCACTAAACTACCTTAATTATTTTATTTTTTTTAAGAGCATAGGAGAAAAAACAAAAGCTATTATGAGAATCAGCCATAACCCAGTACTTCTTTCTAGAATTCTAGTTGTATCTATGTGCATTATAAAGTGTCTCATACACACACACACATATATATATATATATATATCTCATCATACCAAAGGTTTTTCTTATTATATTGCTCTGTTACTCACACTGAGCTCTCTTGGGATTAATGTCCTCCTTGGAATTATCACTATTACCAACTGATTATTATATATATATATATATATATATATATATATATATGCACATAAATTGCACATAAAGTGCTGGTGTTAATAAAACTGTGTTCAATGCTATAGAACAGAGCTATTAAGCATATATTAATAAATATGCATATTATCCCTCGCCATTTGCACAACTCAGAGTCTAAAAAAATATTAAATTTACATTACAGCCAGTCTAAACTCCACACCTAAAGATTGTGTTTTGCATGAAATTCCAAACTTTAAAAATTAAACATTTTAGATTGATAAACATTTCCTATTTGTTCTTTATTTGATTCTGTTGGATACTGATCTATATTCAATCCCAACTTACATATAATTAAATAAAAAAATCAGTCAGGGTAATTCTGGAAAATAATGCTTTTAAAGTTGAGCAGTAATTACAAAGTGCTCAATGCCAAAAGATTGAAGAACAATAGCAATAAATAAATTTAAATGCCTCTACTCAGAGCTTTGTGGTCATGACATGGATCCTTCAGGTCGCCTGAGAAGTGGATGGAATCACCATGAAACTCAAAGATATCTAATTTTATTTATTACTGTGTACCTGCATGTGTTTATCACTGTATATCTTTCACGTGTATAGATGGCTACACAATGTATTTCACATTTTTATTAATATTATTATTATTATTACTAGTAGTAGTAGTAGTAATAGAGTACATTACTGAGATATAAACATAGCTTTCTGCGTTATATAATGGTGAGCAATTTAATTTAGTTCTGCTGTTAACCAAAAAATAGAAAAAAAGAAAAAGTTCCCTTCTTGGATTGTAATCTACAATGCAATATTATATGTAAATAACCGCCTGTTAACAAACAAGTAAACACAGAGAATGAAAGCAAATAGCAAAAGTAACAATCAAGATTTACAACTACAGATTTAATTACAAACTTAATTAGGCCAGTTACAATACCTCCCCACTTATCCTTTACTGATTTTCAAGTGGGTGGATCTTTCTCCATAACTTTTCCTCCTGATACTCTATTTCACCTGCTCCATCATAATACCTACTTATATCTCCCCCTCTACCCACTTCTATCTGTCCCTTCAAGCCTTTGTGCCACTTTCCCTACCCCAATTGTCCCCCGCCCCCATACATACTTTCACCTGCCTCTTCTATAAATTTCCCATTCACATTTCTAAGCTCCTCCTCTTTCCACTTTAATTTCTTAATTCTAGTGTTACTTTTTTGTTGTCCTTTTCCTATCTTTCTCTTCCTACCCCTTCTTTTTCTTCTCTATATTTCTATTCGTTCTCCCTTCTGTATCCCTCACTATTACTGTCTTGCCTTCCCAAATTGCTTTGCAATATCATCCTTTATTTTTAATCTTCCTTCCCCCAAACATCATCCCTAATCTTCCCTCACTCTCTATTCCTTATCTACCTTTTCTCTTTCATTCTGTCACCTGTAAGTTAATACCTTCCTATTTCTATTCCTCTTCAGATTCTCCTAGTCTCTCCCCTAACCTTTTCATACCATTTCCCTAAGGCTAGATTTGCGCTCAATTCAAAATATTCAAATGAGAGCGGTATCTTTGACTAATGTTAACACACTTTCTTCATCAACAGAGACTTTGAGTGAGAAAACAGTCAAGAGAGACTCAAGAGAAACATCCTATTACCCAAATTCAAGAATTCTTACAATCTGAAAGTAAAAAGTTAATATCCATAAAACATGCTTTTTAAAATATAGGCAAATGATAAATAAATTAGCCACCAGTGGAACTGGATTCCACAATCACTGAACCAGATCATTTGCTTTCGTTAGATATGTGTCATTAAGTTGTTTTCCAGATTAAGCAGGGCTAACAAGATTTTCCTTGAATAGATACAATAAATATATATATTGCTAATGCAAGTGTAGGAATCTATAGCATTTATATTACTTGATGCATATGAAATCTTGTCTCTAAAGGACAAAACTAATAAGGTTTGATTACAGGAGTGCATATTTAATATGCATAAATTAGCATTCTCATCTTGGTGATTAAAGTCAAAATGTTTCAGTTGCAGCATCTCCAGGTGTGTCATAGTTGATTCAAAATTCATGGAACTACAATATCTAAAAATGATTGGGAGGAGTAATTGCCAAAATGCTGAGATGATAAAGATGTAGACAATGGTTGAAATATAATTCAACATCTCAAATGAAAAAAAAAAAATGAAAAAAAATAAAAATAAATAAATAAAAAAAAATAAAGCGATCAAGTTCCATATACTAACTTTTGTAAACTAACCCAGTGTGTTTCTCTGCTCCATCCCAATTCTAGCCGATACCAACTTTGCAAACACTTTTTACAAAAATAAAAACTTTTTCAACACTAACCAATAGAAAAATCCTTAAAATCTTCACATTAAGAGTGGAGAGATACAGTGGTTATGTTTGGTGACATTTCTATGAATTAGAATTATATATAGAATAAAAGTTAGTTAACATGTTTCATCAGTGGACACTGTTCAACTGGCTTAAAAATATTATTTAAAACCCTTTAGTTGCATGCGAGAATTAAGTTTAATGTTATTGGAATGATCTGAAACATCTGTTGTAAAATCAATACCCCCCACCAAATGGACACTTTTCCTCTTAAAATCTATGGAATGACAAGTTTGCAACATTGAAAATGGTATCATTTGCTATAAGATTTATAATTCTTCTGATTAAAATGGACAAATTAACCACCTAAGACCATAAGTTTTACTTACAGTGGATCCTGATTAAGTGAGATACAAGTAACAGCCATTTTTCATAATCAATTCTGCAACAAAAACCAACATACATATAAAAAAAAAAAAAAAAAAAAAAAAGTGTAGTGGGGGATAAACTTAAACTTGTTTTATTGACTGTGACGGACAAGTTTTTTTTTTTTTTTTTTTTTTTTATTAAGTTTTTCTAATGTTTTTACAGTTTTCTTTTTGGGAGATCTAAAAGAGTGCAGAACTTTTCTATAATGATTATTGCCCCAAGTGCTTCCAGGCAATTCATTAGCCACTTTTAAGTGGTCTGTTAATGTTTTTCAAGGTGTGTGTGCACACAAGCAAGAGAGACTGCATTATTACAATGGCGGACTGTTTAAAGAGGTTCAGGAAACTGAGCTGGAAAAACTGAGAACAGAGTGTTATAATAATAGTATTAGTAAAATGTATTTAGACTGACATGTGAAAGTCTAATAATATTAAAAATTTAACCTGTAATATTTGACACCATCAGTAACACACAAGGTGGTGTTAAGACCAACCTAAATACACAGGACAGGGTGAAAACTTGAGAATCTCAATCCTAATTTCAAGTCATATCAGCCAGAACAAAAATAATTAAATTAAACTAACAACTGTAATAGGTTGCAAAGAGAAATCTTAGATCTAAATATATTTATGGTACACAATTCTCTTCAGGAAGATAAGAGGAAACAATATTGTCGTTTACTATCCTTTGAAAGGACTTAATTTTAGTTCAAAAAAGTCTTGTGTCCTTACTTTAATGCTTTTAGATATACCAACAAGACAATCTGACAGCACCGCAATAGCTTTTGAAATAACTGATAATTTCCTTCTGGCAATATCACATAATAGATTGGGTGAAAATTAAGGCAGGATTAAAAATAAAATTAAAAAAATTAACCAGGTTTTTTTTTTATGCCATTCAAAGATATCTTTGTATATAAAAAAAAAATTATTTAATTTGGTTAATTCAAAATAAGTTATAGGCAAATTATGTAAATCAGTTATTATTTATCAACATTAATTTTTGAAGATTTGCATAATTTATCAATAAAAAAAAAAAGAGAGAGAGAGAGAGAGAGAGGAGGCTAAAGATATGATCTTAAGCTGCAACATTCCTGGCCTGGAAATGGAATACATTAAAAAGTTATCAGGTTAGCAAGCAACAAAAAAGATCAAGCTATAACAATGATTCTTTTTTACTCGAGATTAAAAGAATTTTCTAAGACTACAGTAAATCTGAAGTTATGTAAATCACAAACCCCAATATAACTCTAATATGCTTAGATAAATTTGGCAAATTTTAAATGATTAGATGTCAAAACAAAACTGGAGTCAAATTTTTAGGTAGTTTTCAACATTTTATTAAAGTTATTGGATTTATTATAAAAACTACAGTCTGAAATTATGGAAAACCAGAATAAATATCACTATTTACTTCAATAACAAGGTAATAAAATCATCAACACCTATAATAAATCAAATAACATATATGATAAGAGGAGACACAGTGGAGTAATGGATAGCAACTCAGATTGAGAAATTGTAGAGCCAAGTTCAAATTCCAGTCGAATCCATTACACTCACTCACGTGCTAATACCCTTGGAAAAGGTATTAATACTCTTCTCAGGACAAGGATGGCAACTGGTCTACCGCAGAAAGAAATGACAACCTACTGCAGGAAAAAAATCTGCCTCGTCAGTCATGTATCGAAAGATACATGATCGCCTAAGTGCGTATAACGCATGGCACATAAATGGCTGATATGATAAGTCTTTGAAGCATTTAAAATTTCATCTAGTGCCCCTTCTTCTCATTAACAACCAGCAATCTATTATCCATTGATTTTACTTCAGCAGGTTTGCTGTCATAATGTTTACCACCTTCATATAATTCCAGCACAATTGACTGTAGATTTTCAATTGAATTCAGATCAGGATTTTGATGGTAGTCATTCCATTACCTTCTCTCCTGTAAACCTTTTACGCTCAAACAATTCAGATAACCTTAGATACACACAGAGCATTGTCATGCATAAATACACACTTCACTTTGAAACTGCAAGGCTGGGACTTGTACCATTCAAAGAAAGTCTTTTCCATGAAATCACAATAGTTAACACCATTCAGTTTAACTCCTTCATTGACTTTGAATGGTCTAATAATGGTTTTGTCAACAATTCCAGCCCTTATCACACTGCCACTTTTTTTGAGGCTTTCTTTTAGCCACAAGCATATCTGCTTTGGATAAGATCCATCCTTAAGCCCATCATATGTCACCCGAGATTTGTCCATGAAAATTACTTTTACAAAAGTTAATTTTCATGTATTTCTTGGTCCAATTTTCATGGTTTAAAATATTTTGACGGATGCCAATTTACAAAGTATTTTGCACATTTTGTGATTGACATCCTCTCAACTCCAACCTGATAAAAAGTGTCGGTTTTGCTGGAACTCATTTCACTTTATGTTCCCAAGGAGACAATTTCTTAAACCCTTTTCCTTTGCTTCTAATTCTCAACTTATATTTTCAACAGCCTCCTTTATTGTTTGATCTTTGCAAAGTGTCTCTGATATGTCCAATATGGACATTCCTTCACTCAATAACTTTATTTTCTGTTTTTTTTTTTTTTAGCATTTCTTAGATACTTTCCTTTACCCATATTTCAACATATACCATGGTAAAAAAAAAAGTTTTTATTAGATTTCAGAGGCCTTAAAAACTAATATGAGTTTAATCTGCATAATAACTTCAGACTGTAGATTTTGTAATAAATTCAATAACTTTAATAAAACACATTGAAACTACTTAGAATTTTAATTCAAACCTTGTTTTGATGTCTAAATTAATTCTTTAAAATTCAACAATTTATCTATGCAAATTAAAGTTATTGAGTTTCGTGATTTGCATAGCTTCAGACAGGCTGTATATTAACATTAACAACATAAGACATTTGTGGTCTTTTTTTCTTTTTTTTTACTTTATTGATAAATGTAGTAAAGTTATAACATTTGCCCATATCCTACATTTCACCTAAAATCTAAAAAACGCTTCAGTATTTACTGAATTCAAAATTTGGGCAAAAACGTTTTAAATATAGAAATATGGCATTTCTCTGCACTTCCATTAAAAGTGAAACTGAAGGGATGAGAGGCAGTAGAATCAATGAAATAGACAAATTCAGAAAAATGTCATCTGTGTTAAGAAAATGGAATATTTTCTCACAAAAAAAGACAAAATATGGGAGGAACTGAGAAAAGCAAAAGGGGAAAAAATATTAAGAAATGTGGATTTCCCGAAGAAATGACAGAGTGCCTGCTACAGTGGCTTTTTAAAAAAAAAAAAAAAATCACACCAAAATCAATACAGTATTAAAAAAAAAAAAATCTTTTTGTCTACAAGTTACAAACCAAATAGAAGCTTTGATACAAAATTTCTAATAGCAAATATTAATGAAAATTAAGACACTTTAATAATTATATTTTTAGCTCCAAGAACCAGCTAAGTAGTACAAAAATGACTAGAAAAAAAAAGCTGTGTGCAAGTATTCACAGCTCTTGAAAAAAAAAAAAAAAAAAAAAATCACTGAAAACTTTTGCACAAACCTAATATTTGCTGTAAAATAAATCATAACATTTAATTTGATATCAGCTGAAGCTTTCATTTGAAGTTTCTTTTTAACAAAAAAAAACAAAAAAAAAAAACAAAGTCAGCTACAACAGAAAGTTAATAGCAGACAAAGCACAAAATGATTTCCATCCTTTCAAATCTTGTAATTTTCAAAAAGTACTAAAAAAACAAACTAAGCATCAAAGAGAAAAGAAAGAAATTAACATTCTCAGTACATATTAACACTAAATTCCAATATACTACTTAGCATATTCAGAAACCTGCAGACAAATTAGAATCAAATCCTTCATTTTGGAACTTCTTATATCTGACAGCAAGGAGGATTGTAATCTAGGAGAGGACTTCTAATAACAATTAATTTCATGTAAATCAATCCATCTATATACATAATCTTGTCTAGAACGGCCCATTTTTGCATGAAGAAAAGACTTTTCTTCCATTTTAGAGATTTTCCACACATAAAAAGTAAATGAATACAATTATTCAGTAAAATAATAGTATTAATAACAAGATATTTGCCTGAAATGCCAAGTAATTTGAAGTCATCTAGTACCTTTTACGAACTGACACAAGTTTATAGGGTTCAGCTGTCAATGACTAAAGACAATGCACAGATCTGGGATTTTGGTATTTATAAAGTATGGTGAGATGAGTGAATTAAACGACAATTAGTTCAAATGATTGAGTCACTAAGCAAGAATAGTGATAATGAAAGAAAAGTCAAATATACTGACATTTTCTTCAACTTACTACTGCAACAAATCACTAAAATAAGAGAGTAAATTGGACAACTTTGTACTTTAGTGCACAACCAATTGTCAAGTCAAACTAGACTCTCACAAATTTGTAAAAGATCTACAACAATCTCTCTCATTGGAGATCAATGAGAAGTGAATCATAAACAAATAATTAAAAACATAGCTAACAATAATGAACTGAGAGTAACATTAACAATTAGTCTCATTTGAACATTGCAAAAAAATATTAAGCACTCCTTACTAAGAGACTGATCATTTAATCTATATATAAAAACAAAAAACAATCTTTTTTTCATTTGCCATGTACTTTCAGGATGTAAACAATCGTGGCTCTCTATAAGTTCTTATCTTTTGTTGTTCTAAGTAACATTTTATCAGCCCTCTTTCTCATTGTTTTGCCATCCATTCATACCAACAGCTATAAAATGTCTGATCACAAAGAAATAGGTTACCTTCAAGAATGCCTGGGATATGAAAGTTCTCTTCTCCAAGAGAAGGGACAGTCCAGACTTTCTAGTCAGCTTTTTTTCTTCTTTTTTAAACTTGTATAAGAATAAATAAGTACATAAGCAGAAGTTACTTTGAATTGTAGCACTAAATATATTGATAATTACTTTGTTTTTCATTAGTAGCTTTATATGAGGGGTGCTGAAAAGTTCTGTCTTTGTATGTACCAGTGGTATTTGTAAGGAGTTTCAATTATTTCTATAAATATAAACATATTGTAACATTTTTTTTTGCAAAAATGACTGTAGCTAATCAATGTTTTATGAATGAACAAGATGTTTCAAAGATTATTTGAATAAACCCTGAAAAATCGACAATATTGGTAATTAAGCAATCAAAACACATTTTTGAAATTGTATTTATCATTAACAGTCAATAATAATATTCAATGCCATTAAAGACGATAACTATTCCTACAAACCACTCATGACAACCTTTTTCATATGATTACTCTTACTAGAATAAACTGTGTTAAGTATTCATGGTTTATTTATTGTTTGTATACCTCTTTCCCCAAGCTGTTAAAAAAAAAAAAAAAAAAAAGATATTTTATTAGGTTACAATTATTATGTTGTCACATTTAAGCCATTTTTTTTCAATTATTATAGTTACTCAGAACATTATCCAGACACTAATTAATAAACTCCAAGATACTTTTTGGTCTTTTCTATATTTCACAGAAATGAATTTCTTTACATTATTCACTCCATTGGAATGAGTAATGCAAAGAAATGGTCATTTTTGTGTCAAAGACACTGCTCCCGGACATTGACAGTGCAAGGGAGATAAGTATCTCTTCCACAGGTGCTATAAAATGTCATTATATAAACACATTTAACATACTATATAAGTAAGATTATTAAAAGATGTTTGTATGTTCTTGTCAGGTTAATGAGAGCATTAATATACTTTTTCATTTTGTCAATATGTTGTAATAATTCTAAGTCATTTCTTCAGTAAAACTTGCATACAAAATTTTAAGAGAAATTAAATCCTTTGTTATTTTTAGAGAATACTTTATTATAATTCAATCCCTTTTTAACACTTTTGTATCTGTTCCTTTAACTCATCCACAAGCTACAAATTTCAAGTTCAAACAAGGGAACATTTTGTGTGAGTGAGAGAGAGAGAGAGAACCTCAAAATCACTGCTTCCATTGAAATTATTTTTACGGATAAATGTAAATTGATAAAAAAAAAAAAATAATCTATGTGATAAAAATTAAAGAGAAAAAAAATTAGATAAGTATTTTTTTTTTAATTTCTGAGTCACAAATCAAAATTCTTAATGCATGACTACATTCAAAAAGAAAATATTTGTCTATATAGATATAAGCATATATACTGCATATACATAGAATTCTAGCAATAGTGTGAAAATGTAAAAAGCACATACATGTGAGCACACAGGTATACAAAGATGCTTAATAAAGATTCATAAGTGATAAAAATCAAAGTATGATGGTGATACAGACTGTAAACTCCTCTTCAAATAGAGAGTTCCCAATGTGTTGCAGCTTCCCTGAGGAAACGTAATTGCCAAATTCAAAGATTAATTAAAAATTTGAAACTTCGGTTTATCTTTTTTACTTTTGCAAAATTTATTTAAATAGGTATACAATTCTATTTTGTTAGTAATTCCTATCTTTGATATGTGAAAATGCCAGGAAAGCATACTCCAAAAAGATACAATTACAAAACTAATTTGCATAAAAATCCCAGTTACTCCCTCTCAAAAGTTTTCAAACTAAAGACACATATTTTATTAAAACTTGCAATTATTAAACTGCTATATAAACATTTTTCTTTTTTTAATTTAATATTGCAAACTAATTAACATTCATTACATTAAGTAAGTTTCACAATAATAAAATAAATATCTTTGTATATGAGAATTTTGATTAACTCTTTTTTTTTATTTTAATCAAAAAGTTCATTTAAACCTTTGGATTATCTTTGAAAGTGGATATTAATTTTTAAAATACGAAAAAAAAAAAATATTAAAATTCATCATTTTTAAACTAAAGTATTACAAATATTTCAAAGAATGCACGAGAAAGGATATTTCTGGAGGTGATTAATGTGAAATTAAAATGGGATTTGTTTTGTTTATTTGAGGAGGAGGAGGAGGAGGCGGGAATAAAACAAACAAATGCATAATTTAAAAATAAATGTCAAAAAAGCAATTAAAAATAAAAAGCATTAATAATGAAACATGCAAAAAAAAAAAATTTAAAGAAAAAAAACTTGTAAATTTGAATGTTTTTTTTTAATATATGAAAAAAATAAAAATCTTTCACCCAATCAAAATAGAAACAAAAAGTGAGAATTTAAGGATCTTTCTTTAATCTTTAGAATTGATTAAAAAAAAAAGAATAATTTCTTTAAAAAAGGCAAAAAGAAATAAAAAGTTTATTACTTGACTTGCTTTTTTTTAATTTAAAAAAAATAAAAAATAAAAATAAAATAAATTGAAAAATGAAATAAAAAATAAATCAAATAAAAAGTGTAAAATACTAGAAAGTGAAATTTAAAAACTTCAAATTGAGTTGTAATTAAGTGTTTTATTCAGAAGTTTTTTTTGTTTTGTACCACCCCTCCCATCACTCCTCAGTCAATGAATGGAACAGAATCTATTTTTTTTTTTTTTTTGCCCATAGATGCAATTCCGTTATTTTACATAAATAGAAGTAATTGAAGCAAACAATATCGTTTTAATTACTCTTTATCTAAATCTTAAGATGTTTATTCTCTCTGTTCAGATTTAAAAAAGAAAAATTAAAGTGCTGTGCGCATTTCAATGCGTTACGTGGAGGAGAAAGAAGGAAAGAAATATAAAAACTGAAACGACTATTTAATTTTAAAATTAATGAAACTATAAAAACTATAGAGGCTTTCTTGAATAATAATTCAAATTTGAATTCGATATAAAGAAAAACAAAAAAAAAACGAAAACATAATCGCTAAAATTGAACATGTGGAAACTAAAGGAAAAGCTACATATACAACCAACTCCAGATCGTGTTTCTTCCTACAAGCAGAGGTTAATTTAAATATCTAAACAGACGATTTAACGAAGATGATACTTCAGGATTCTCACCAGAAAAGACAGCAGAAACCTCGGGGGAGGCTGTAAGTTATTAGAAATACGGATAGAGGCGATCATTATGATATAGTAGCAAGCAAGAAAATAGGAAATTATTATTGTTCATAATATTCACTTCCTAGGGAAAAAAATCCGGGAAAAAAACGGAAGAGTAAAATAGGTAAGAGATGACTGCAAGAAAAAAAATCAAGCTAGATTTAAAGACAACCAGCGGGTCTTCTTCTGCTATTAGCTGCAAAGAAATAGGATGAAAATCATGGGAAAAACCCTTTAAACCTAGTAAATAATGTGAGCACTTTATGTGAAATCGTGAGAGGTTGAACGAAATACAGACCGCCATATTGTGTGTTCTGCAAGTAGAAAGTTTTGGTGAACCCACCTTAAAGAGAATCAAAGAGAAAAATTATAAAAAACAAAGATTGGGTGATTATTTTCGGTTGGATTGATCAGGAAGAGACAGGAAAAGGTGGGAAAATTGTTTTTCTCTTGGATCATGGTTGCTGGCCGTTAGGAGACGAAAATAAAAAAACACGTAGCAAAGAAGCGCAAATGCTTCGAGTGAAAGCGTAAATGTGTATTACGGTCACCCCCCAAAAAATAATAAAATAAGACTTTTTTTTCTCCTTTTAAGAAGAAAAAATAAATTTAAAAAAAAAAAAAAAAAATAATTAAAAGAGAAAAAAAAAAAAAAACAGAGAAAAAGTGCTGGAAATTCTGAGAAGCGAAAATAAAAGAGATGAAAAGGAGAAATATAGACTTTTTACCGAAGAGGAGAAAACGAGTTAATTCGAAGTAAACACTAACGAGACATGTTTATGTGGGGGGAGGATTTTTCAAAACGATCGGAGCTACCAGCCATCAATAACACTATTAATTACAGGCCATGGATAAGCGACCAGGAAGAAAGCCGGCATTCAACAACGCCATCAAACGAGTCCCGAAAGTTTAAACTTAACAGCAATTAAAAGAAAAATCATACCTGAGTGTTTTTTCCATCCATATTCGAGCCGTGAATGTCGACTCCATCTGTCGAGATGTGATCTCAAAATGGCACCTATACTATTGTACGCATGCGCGACGCGCGACTTGTGGGAAGGGGGAATGAGAAAGACAGATACTTCGTAATAAACGGAACAACCAGAGAGATAGGGATAAAGACAGTAACGGTTATGAAGAGAGAAGGAAAAGAAAAAGAAAGTAAATGTTATAGCTAGAGAAGTGAAACAAATTAGAAACAGTTAAAGTTTAATGTTTTGATGAAGAGTGCGTGGTAGGAGGAGAAAAATAGGAGAGATGGGGGAGAAATTAATAAAAGTTAAAATAAAAAATGTTGAATGATTTTTTTTCTTTTAAACCGTAGAAATTGAAAAATAATCTTAATCCTGACAGTAAAATAAATAACAGACTTTGGGAATATGATTAGTTTTTGACTTTGTTAGTCACATCACATGTAATAATAGATTACTCAACTCAACTGTGTTAATGCCAAAAAAAAAAAAAAAAAAAAATGAAGTTATTTAATTTAAAACTAAATTTTCACCTTAAATTCTACACAAGCGAAGCAACGATTAAAAATAAATTTTATGTATTAATCATTAAGAGTTAAAAGAAAACTAAAAGAATTTTGTTTTACTACTTTTCTGCAACAAAATTTATTTAACGCTATTTAAAAGTTTTATTTCCGTTTTTAGCAGTAATCAAGAAAAAATGTTTATGGCATAAATTTTATGACTAAAATGAAAATTAATATCAGTAATAATTGCGTAAAATATGCATTATCTGCTGTGTAAATTTTTTTTTTAAAGTCTCAAATAAAAGAAAAAAGTAAAACACAGTTCCAGTAAGTTATTGTTCTTGTTTCAAAGTTTAAAAAAATCCTTCCCCTCCACAAAAAAAAAATGTTTAACTCGAAGGAAGGAAGCAAAGTTCAGGATTTCTGTTTTATCTACATGACAAAGATAATAATTCTAACTAAGAAGCTATACCTCGATATATGAAAAATAAAAATCGAGAATAGTTACCCTCCATCCCCATCGCCCATATTTGCTATCACTCAAGTTTCAAACTTAAAATTTCATCTAAAAAGCATGAACGTACTGATGTTAAAGTTATTTGTTGTACTTTTACTGCTACAAAAGTAAAACAATCAACATATTTTGTCTTTTTGTCCCACGTTTATAATTCCACCAACAACGCACAAAAAAATGGAAGTAAAAATGAACGCAAATAAATAAATGACCCCCCCCCCGCGCGGGCCACATTATTCTATCGTTTTTATGGCATATCATGAAGACCAGAAAAATAGAGACGTTTGAAAGGAATACAAAATGTATTTCATTTCAATAATATGCATAAACTCGGTATTTAAAAGTCAAATTTTACTACACGACGTCGTACAGTTACGTTATTTTTTAAAAATGTGAGTTGAAATCCTAACACGTTCACTTTAATCTTCAAAGGAGAAAGATAAAAAAAATAAAAAAAACTTCGATATTACGACATAAAATGAAATTTCACTGATAAAGACAATAATCGTATGGAAAATTTTGAATAATCAATGAATATCCCGATCACTCGAACAATTCTGTACAAACCAGACTAATAACGCAGAGACGACAATGACTTCGAACTTTAACATACGTTTTTTTTTCTTTTTGTTAATCTCTAAATGACATAATAATGAAGAATGAAGATATAAAGTGAAAGAAGAGTAACAGCACTTTTTAAAAGCATTCTAATTTGAACAGATTTGCAACTAAAACGATCTTCTGTAACTTAATTTTTTTAACCCCGTCTTCTCTAAACAAAAAGATTAATTTCATTCCGTGAAATGAACATTATTTAACGTTTGTAGATAAAAAGAAAAGTTAGAAAAGTAATTTTCCCGAAAAAACGCATACATAAACTGAACCAAAAAATTAAACACAGAAAAAATAGCGGCCAAAAAGAAAAGTTTAAATTAAAAAAAAAAAAAAAAAACGAACTAACTTTTTTTTACTTAGGATAAACCACATTAACAAAAAAAAAAAAAAAAAAAGGTAACCTGAACCATCAAAACGAATAATAACGAAATTGAAATTATATTTTTCTTCCTTAAAATATTTTTGTGGATGAAAAAAAAATCTTCGTTTGGTATTTAATATTTCGAGAATTAAACATTCTTTAAGTAGATGGAAAATAATTTTAATTTCTTATGGATGTGGAAAAAGAATTTATGGCTCGTTTTTTTGTTTTTTGTTTTTGTGGGGGTTTTTTTTTTTTTTTAGGCGTTATTGATTTTACAAAATGTACTTAAAAAAAAAAAAAATAGTATCAAGAAAGAAAAAGAATTTCATCTTTTAACACAGTTTGCGTTTAGTTTTCCGGTTAAGTTTCAAACAAAATTTTATCAACCCACGTAACGATATCAACATTAACACAACAAT
Organism: Acanthosepion pharaonis; assembly: GCA_903632075.3. NCBI lineage: Eukaryota > Metazoa > Mollusca > Cephalopoda > Sepiida > Sepiidae > Acanthosepion > Acanthosepion pharaonis. The sequence goes on along the minus strand of CAHIKZ030003885.1, from coordinate 361,903 downwards.
AAATACTTAAATACTACCTCCACTGTTACAATCAAGAAATTATAAATGATACTTATCAAAATTATTTAACTACTATAATAATTAAAACAAAAAGGTTAGCGCTCAGATAAAATTTTATTTTATTCACGGAATTCACGTACCTGAAAGTGAGAAAATTTCTTTAAGTCGTATTAATGATTTATTTTTTTTTTTTTAGTATGGGTGATTTGTAAAGTTAAAGTAATACCATGGTGGAACCAAAAAGTCTTTGAAAAACTTTATAGTGCTTCCGCTTAACCTGAAATCTGGTTTGACAAAAAGCGTTAAATCAAGTTAATCCAAAGTTCACAAGATACTATTTTTTTTTCTAATACAGATATAAATATATACACTACTTTTAAATACAAGTGTTTTTTTTGGGGGGGGGTAACTTAGGTATTTGAAGGAATTTTAAGTGCTGTTTTATCAATGAAAACCTTCTGGGAAAAGTTATAAAATTTAAAATGTAACAGGGCCTTTAAAAAACTTGTATTAGAAAATTCAAGTTTTAAGTAACTGAATGAGAAAATAAGCATTTAAAGTAAATTGATTTTTAAATTTTTAGCGGGAAAATTAATATTCATTTTAATGAATTGAGTTAGGGGTTTTAAATTAATACGGAGAAGTTAAATTATTTAATAAACTCGTTAATTTTCTCTTTAGAAAAAATGTGTTGATTTACAGAAGGAATTTTGCTGGAAGTAAAAATTGGCATAGTACAATGGAGACATTCCATGATACAAAAACTCGGAAACTGTTTATGGCGACTTTGTAAAAGTTTATCCAAAATATTATTCGCAATTATAAGGTAGGGATTTTTTTTTTAACACAGAAGCAAAAGTAAAAATTGACAATCTTTAAATTATTAACGAAAACTTAATTTTTACTATAGCGATTCTTTGAGAAAAAAATCGTTCTTTAAGAGGAAGTGACGTATTATAGTGACACTAAAAAAACGTAAAATAAAATTTTGCCCCATAAGCATTCGTTACGTACACTTACGCACAAATACCCTTGCGAAAGGTACGACTTCGTTTTCCCTCCAGCTATGGATTAAATAGAACTTGTATCTGGAAAAAAAAAATCATTGTTATTTGCAAAAATTTAAGATTATTCTTACAATCTAAAATCAGCTTTAAAAATAACCTTTAATGGTTGATAAGCCGTAAAAAACCAACAAATCAGTTAACAATTTACATACTAAATAATTTACATACTAAGTTTTTTTTTTTTAGTTTTACACTACAGTGTCTGAAACTTTTCTAGGTGTTCATCTAAACTTGCCGTTTCTGCTCAAAGAAAAAGGCAACTTGCACTGATAATTAAAATTGAGAAAATAGGGCTGCACGTGCACAATCATTGGATTTAGTTAAGAGTACACAATTTTAAAGAACATTAAATAAGTAACTTTTAAATAGTATTTCTATTTTTTTAGGAGTTCCTTAACTTTTGTTATTTGTCCAGTGTGAAGAAAAGTTAAATACCTCATTCGTTTTTTTAAATTAACGCAACAATCGTAATGTTCATTTTTTTCTATTTGTGTTTGTCAGTTTTCTTTTACAATAAGTAAAGAAAGCTCATAGTTTACTTACGCGACAAACAATATTTAAATTCTATATACCTCGCTTCTGGCGCAAGGTATACTTTTTTAAAGTTTAACGTAGCATTTGTACGCTGTACAGGAATAATACTACGGTTCCATTTAAAATAAATTTAATGATTTTTTTTTTTTTTAAACTTCTCTAAAAAAAAAAAAAATCCTATATTTGTCTGACAACGCATATGTGCTGTGTGAAATTGTAATGGATACTGATTCAGTGATTAGTCGTAGTTTTTTTTCTTAAATTATTGTTTAAAAAAAATAAATCACGCAAGGTGCACAATGGGTTTGCTTACGAAAATAATTTCATAAAGTTAGTTCTATTGGCCGCATTAGGAAACGTGTTTTTTTTAAACAACTCCAAAAAATGTACGTATTACTATTAAAGATGCAATACGAACAGAAAAAAAACAAAAAAATATGATCAAATTAACTAAAAGAATGAAATGATTGAAATGCTACACTATTTTTCCGTTGCAATTATTAATTGAAGATGGTGACAGAAAAAAGAAAGGCTTGCTTCTTTCTTTTGTCTTATTTCCTTAGTCAACTTGTCTAGAAATGTTCAAATCGATCCTAATCTTGTTGAATGTTACTATTTACTAATCTTAGCTTAGTGCTAGCACAAGTACTGTATGGAACCTAAAGATCGAACTTAGTTTTCAGCCGTAACGATCCAACACCGAGGAAGTCACTAACCTGGTTTGCGAGAAGTATTATAGATAAAAATAAATAAATTATGAAGCAAAGATAAGTAGATATAAAATAAGATAAGCTGATAGCCATATTCAATAACAGACACGGACAGTCTCAAGTGAGGAGAGATACTACGATCCGATAAAAATGGCAAGGGTTGAAAACTGGCAAAGAAAAATAAAAAGAATGTGTAGCAGACGAGTCAAAAATTAGCCCAATAATTTTTTTTTCTTTTGTATACACTATATACGGTATTACTAGATTATAGTTGGGCTATATACAAGTAGCAAATTACATGGGCTACAGTTGAAAGCCCGCCGCTACTACATTTTAAATTGGCTTTCTTCAATAGCCTAAGTTAGCCCAGCTTCTTAAAGTAACCCCCCCCAAAAAAAAGTCGCACGTAACATTGGTCTTTCAATTTAGCAATTCACTTTTTATATTAATATTTTATATCATTGCTACCAATAATAATTGTTATACATTTCTGATATCAACAATAAATACTGATTTTTCATTTCTTTACTTTTTTAAAAATTAAAAAAAAACAAAAGATTCGCACACGTTTTCATTTTTTTTACTTATAGTTTTATTAAAAGACTTGCACTTAAAAAAATGCATCTTTGCCACCGTTATATATTTTCCAAGGAGATTATTTTTAATACACAGATCGATTAAAAAAATTTAAAAATATCTCGCAAAAAGTGAAATATTTAAATTACCTTATTATTTTTTTTCTGAAAAATAAATGATTATAGTTTCGAAAAAAAAGTGAATTTCTTTATTCAAGTATCCCGTTTTAAAAAGCACTTCATATCGGGGTTTTAGGATATTCGCAATATTTATTTTACATTTAAGGGAGAGTCCTGGAATAATTATCTCTAATTTTAAACAATCCGATAAAAAAATTCAAGTGATACTTTTCAAGTAACAATTGTTCCACTGGCAGTGTGATGTTGGGGTGGGAGCTGCAACACGCGATAAATCGCAAAACTATAAAAAAATTTTAAAAAAGTATAGTTAATTTATTTAATAATTTCGAATATTTTTCCAATGGCTATATTTTGAATCATTTTCCAACATATGGTTAATTAATATTTTACAAGATTTTTCTTTTTTCTGAATAAATTTATTAGTTTTTTTGGTAGTTAACTTTTACGTGCAGAGACGCACACATATGAACGGCCATTTTAAAAGTACATTTGCTTAAATTCTTATCCATCTCAACATAGGCAATAGTCCATTCTTTTTTTTTTTTTCATGAAATAGGTTAGTTTTGGTCTCAGTTATGTATGGTACAAGACCATGTTTTGAGGAACATTAAATAATAATTTAACTCAATAGCGGGCAACGGATTCTTGCTTGTTCATTAAGAAGTCAAGAGTCTTCGGTAGACAGAATTGAACTGACAACTTTCAGAAACATTCATTTAACATTATGAGAAATAAAATTCTGAAAATAAATGTATCCATTTTATAAAGAACTAACGAGAAGCCAGTGATTATTTTTTTTTTTTTTTTGTACACACTTTTTTCCTAGATATTTTTGACTAAACATAATTTTACTTCACTGATGAATTCACCAGGCGCATCATCCCGATGTATTTCTAGAATCTAGATATATTTGTTTTTAAATATATGCTTTTAATTTTACCGTGGAATAAATGGTAAGAATACACTTTGGGTATAGAAGGGGATACATCTTCGATTCCTGACGGGAAGAACATTTTTCTATAGTAAGATTTCTTGATCAAGCACGGCTAACATTAATTTCACTGTTTAAGAAAAGAATGCGATGCCAATTCAAATACGTGTACACACTGAAAAAAACGTTTATAGTAATAAGAAATATATAATCGTATATTTCGAAAGCAGTTTACAGATAATAGAAGCGTTTTTTAAGTAACATAGACTAAAAATTCACTAAGGTCATTAAATTTCATCTCTTAAATAAAACCCGGAAAAGAAAAAAAATGGCTGAAAATTACTTAATTATTTTTTGGTAAACTAACATCTAAATTGGACCTGAGATACGATAAGTTGAATTTAACCACTGTCCTCTGTAACCGACTCCCAAGAAGATGTTTCCTCGATCACTAGAATCTTAACCTGTTCAAATCTAGAATTAACCGTTATCTTCCCCTCCTATTCATATAAACTACCCCCTTAACGTAACCCTCTAACTTGAGTGCCCCCCCCCAAGCCTTGTACAGGGTGAACCTTACAATAAATAAAAATATTTTTATTTTAATTTTTTGTACCACAGAAAAAAACATTAACAAAGAAAGCAATATTTCTTGCTCATACTTTTTTTTTATTCGTTCAACTAGTTATTTGACAGCATTAATATACTCGAAGGCGTATTAGACGCGCTGCCATTTTAACAAGATTCCTGGAAAAAGCTTTTAAGTGTATTTAAGCATGCAATCTTTAAAATAAGAAAGCGTTGCAAAAACACTTTAGGTACAGTAAAAAAAAAAATCACTGTATATAAAAAGCAAGCTAACTGTTTAGCCATTGTACATGACTGGGAAAGCGATATATAAATTTTTATATATCAAAACAATTTTGGAAAAAAAGAATTGGTTATCATAATGAGTTTGAGCATAATTTTGATTAAAAAATGCTGCCCTAATTAAAAGAGAAAGCAATTTACTAAGACGAAAATGTATAGAAAGTGCTTTAATCGCTAGATCATTCAGAGTAGATTTACATCCAGGTTCTTATAACATTTCACATTTCTTGACAGATCTTCTGTTATCACAATATCGGATGTTTGACAACGAAAGCGATTAAAAAAAAAATTAAATCGCATAGACTATATACTCAAAACGCATATATAAAAAAAAAATTGTAAATTTAAATTGACAATTTCAGCGTCCCCTCTCCTTCATGCTAATCACATCAACGTAAACTTTAAGTCAGATGAACTCTTAAAGGACAAAACGCGTCACATGAATAATTTGTTTCCACTTTGTCATAGATTTTCCTAAAATTATACATGACTACAATAATAAAACATTACAAGTGAAAACAAAGCAAAAACCATTCGATAATAAGCAAGCTGCCACTACTGTTTAACTTAAGCCAAAACACAGTTTTACTATTACGGGTATTCCCTTCCAGTTAGGTATTTTTCTTCTGTAGTTCTCAACAGGAGAAATACTTTCGCCAGCAATTTGTTACGATAACTCCTTTTATAGAACTAACGCTGAGAATAATGACGATGTCGTTTGAGTAAATAAATATTATGGAGTTTGGAGTCGGATAACGCTGACGCAACCATCCGAGGCAGAATTATAACCCACCGTAAAAAAATAAAATAAAATAATTCGTTAGAAACAAAGAAAATAGTACTGAACTGTCACGTAATATTAGTCATCCTATATGGCAGTCATTGCTTGACAATCCTCACAGATGAAGAAGAAACTTGAAGCAACAGAAATTTGTTTTTTTACAGGAGGATGTTTCCATGCATTGAACAACGACGAAGTTTTAGAGAAAATGTCAACAAAGAGGAAACTCTTACTTAACATTACGAAGAGACTGTTGAAATTAAGGCACATAATGAGGAAAGAGGGCTTGGAAAATTTGATACTCACAGGACAGGTTGAAGGCACGAGTGACAGAGGAAAACAACGAATAACCTACTTGGTGAGCTTGGATAACTGGATAGGGTTTAGCAGAGATAACAAAAAGGCAAAATTTATTAAGAGCTACAAAGGACAGGAAATTGTGGAAAGCCATGATCACCAACGTCTTGAAGTGACACGGCACATAGAAGAAAAGGAAGTGTGTGTTCGGGATAGGTCAATTTCATATATAAGACACAAGGTGAATTATCAAAAAAAAAAAAAAAAACGTGCCTTACATATCGTCACATCCGATCAATGCATCTTTTATTCAGTTTTACCAACATTACTTATGCAAAATGTCCTAAACAATTACGAAATACTCAAAAGTTTCCGGCTTATGGCCATATCACGTTGAAACACTGGTTCTCGAACAATCACCGAAGTTAAGCAACATCGAATATGGTCAGTACCTAAATAGATGACCGTTTGGTAATACCAGATGCTGTAAGTTTGTATGTGGGGTTGCCGTAATGTGTAACGGGAGAGCAGATTTCCAATTCCAGTCGAGTCCGTTATATTCCCTTACGCGCAAATACTCTTGAGAAAGATATGAATCCGTCTCTTCTCCCCCAGCTATGGGTTAATTAATAAGGTTTGCATCAGTAAATCTTTATTATCTCCACCACATCACAATTTCTTACAATCTAAAAATATGTTCTTTAAATAATCTGCAAAGGGTTGAGAGACCGTAAAAAAAAACAAATCAATAATAAAAAACTAACACCCACAAATGAACACAGTCACTCAAATTATAAATGAAAATCCCTGTTACCTACATACAGAACATGACAGATCATATGCAGATTTTTTTTTAAATCAAAAGATATCGAACAAGAAAATATATTTAAAAAGTATAATATTTTTAGAAAAAAAAACTGTATACATGTCCAGAAAAAAAGTAGAAGATGAAAAGTATAAAAAGTGGGTTAATTAGTAAAACTTGCATCAGTAAATCATTATTTTAAAAAAAAAAATCTTAAAATCTAAAAATATTTTCTGGCTTTAAATAACCTGCAAAAGGTTAATAAGCCATAAAAAAACAATTCAATCAAAATACTTTACAGTTTTAATATCTCGTTAAAATGTTAAAATGAAAAGATTTTAAAAATTTCAATTGAAAAACAAAATTCAGACCGTCCTGGGTATGACGAAAAACTTATCCAGCAGCAAAAGTTTTGAGGAGCGTGGAACCACCTCTTAATTGCTGGTGTTCCCAAGTCCATCCAGACCTGGGGTGGTAGCATCTGTAAAGGTACCAGCTATGGGCAAATAGTTAACCCCCAAACTGGAGTCAAAACACTGTGAAAGTATAAAAATAGGTTTTAATACCAGCAATGAATTTTGAGGAAAAATTATTACCAGCAATACATTTTTGAAGGAAAAAATGCTACCGGCAATAGTTTTTGTAAATAATTATTACCAGCAGTACATTATTACCAGCAATGAATTTTTGGAAAAATATTACCAGCAATAAAAATCTTGTCAGCATTAAATAATCCATTGAGGTTGATATACCGTAAAACAAACCAAACCAAACCAAACCAAACCAAATCAAAATTCAGAACGTAGCAAAATGGTTTCATTTTTATTTAATTCGGTCGCTTTTTAGGAATAAAAAATGCAGATGAGAAATTCTACAAGCTAGAAGATCACGTTCAGTCCGTATCCAAGAAGATAGCCAAATTGAAAAGAATGGTATTCAAGATTCTGAGATGTTCTTGTGGTTTTGTGTGCATTAGAGACGCCTATAGGTGAAAATTTATGCGCCTCGCCGTAGAGGAGAAGCATTTAACAAGATAGTCTCACAGACTAGTCCTTCTAGGTTTTATTTCCTCAGGACGTATGTGAAGATGACTCTCTACAACCCTTATGAGTGTTAAATTCTCCAAGCCTTTTTTTTTGTTTAACAAAAAGAAAAACATAAAGAAACATTTCTTGCATTCCTCCGTGCTGAGGGGAAAAAAATGAAAGAGATACGTTCTTTTATTTATTTTTTATTTATTTTTTTTTTTTTGTCGTGACTCGATTGTATGTTGCACGTGACGACCGAGTACCGTTTTACCTACATTTTCCCAATTTCTCGTGCTTGTGAGATATTTTCAGCTGATATGGGAGAAGCCATCTATTCAAGGAACTGACATCAAATTGATCCCGGATTTAGAATTCAACACACATCTGGAGAAAAAAAAACAAAAAAACAAACAAACAAAAATTACCGACTAAAACACTGTGTAGGGATACAAAAAGTGATTATCTCCTTTTCGTTGAGACAAAGTCACGAGAAATTATGTGATGTCCGTCAAGGGACAAAGTGAAGAAGGGCAGTTGCGCGGTTAAGCCTGGAGAAGAAGGACGTCGCTACCGCACAGCGGCTGGTCTTACAGAAAAAAAAAAAAAAAACAAAAAAAAAAAAAACACCAGGTTCATAGAGAAACTGCTGTAACTTCACTTTTCCTTTCGGAAAATATTACAAGTAAGTTAGCTTTTCTACACACTGCTTGTTGTTGTAGACATGTGATATAGTTTCTCTCTGAGGGACACGGATAAATAGGTATATGTAATTTTGTGTACAACTTAGCATCATAAAATTCTCTCGAAGAACAAACTTTATTTGGCATTCCTTTTTCTGCAGCCATTCCGTTCCGTCCCTGAAATACGGAGTTATTATAGTGATTTTCCAAGCGTAGCTCAGATGTGGCACAAGTGAGGATCGAACTCACTACTCAGTCGTAATTGTTCTAGCGAGACAAGCGTGCTAACCATTACACCGCCTTGAAGTGTCCAGATTCAATGTTATTATATCATGGATATAATAACGCCCATAATGGCAGAAATGCAAATGGGAAAATAAACCTTTCTTACATAGTTCACCCATTAACGGAATTTCAAATGACAAAGTCTAATAACTTAGTGGAATAAAGTGTCGATTCGTGAATTTGATGACGTAGTAACTGTGAGTTCAATCCTTAGGCTGGGTAGTACAGACTTCGATTTAGAGCAATAAGTGAAGAGTACTAAATATGGCACACGACAAGATATCGAGCGGGACGAGAACAATCTACCCACTCGTAAAATAAATGAAAGTGTTGAGTCCGAAGTTCCTCGAAGCTAACCCGGATCGAAAGACATAAGGACGTTGGGTATAATGAAAAGACGCAAACAATAGTGTGAACGTAAATAATTATAGCTCCTTAACTAAATTTCATTATTAATCTTTAGCTAGCCGATTTATAGATCGAGTATGGAATTTTTAGTATTCTGACTAGTGTATCAATAGTAACTGATTTTTATTGAAGTTCTTATAGGGTTTTTTTATGGCCACGTAACACATTTTCTTTTAAATAAACAAAGTTCACGCGTGTCTGTCAGTTGATATAGCTTACTTAAGGATGACCTTGAATTGAGTAAGGCAAGAAATTCTTATACTATATTTATGGGTAAAAGTGCTCAATATC
>CAHIKZ030003885.1:335000-347500 GCA_903632075.3 Acanthosepion pharaonis | reverse complement strand
GAATACCAGGTTCTGTAAGCTTGGATGTGTGGGTAATGTAATGAGTAATGGCCCGGAATTTTTAATCAGAGAGCCGAGTTTCAATTCCCATTGATTTCTTTATGTTCACTTACGTAGCAAATACCCTCAGTTAAGATATGAATCACCACCCTTCCATCTAATGGTTGATTAGTAAGACTTGTATCACTAAACCTTTATTATCTCAACAAAAAAAAGTCTTATAATCTAAAATATTTTCTGGCTTTAAATAACCTGCAATGTGTTGATAAGTCGTAAAAAACGAATCAATCAGTGGTTGCTACATGGTGAGACGCTCGCTTTAACTTTTCCACGATGATGCAAATAAACAATATGGACGACTCCCAAACGATTCCTGAAAGGAATGAACTGCATCGTATTTTGCCAGGAAACAAAACAAACATTTTACCAAAACAAGCCGGGGAGTTTCCATTTATAGTTTACACAGCAGCTTGACCTCTGGTCAACCGTCAAAGTGATTCATCCACTGATCAAACTGTCTGAAGCAGCAGACAGCACTCGCTGATTTAGCGCAGTAGTCAGGACACACAAATGAGCGATCGAAAAACCTAAGGTCCATTCGAAAAACGTTCATATTCTTTTATTGTAGCGTATACCGTCAGCAACACATTCTATGTTCACTTTATTTATTTCCTATAATAAGTTCGTTATAAGTGATCCATAAACCGGGGTATTTGAAATGTTTAAAATTTATTAATTCCGCATTCTGAATTTTTATCATGAATCATATTTATCTCCACTTTAAGAGAACTATTGGGTTGGTGCACAATTATTAGGCGTTTTCTCATAATAAATATTATTTTAAAACGTCTGATAATTATGCACCAATCCAATATTTCTAAAGATTTAATGGATTTTATTTTTTTAATCCGACATTTTTTCCACATTAAACGCTATCTTTAGTGGATAACCGCAATTGAGTAGACTCTCATTTTGTTTTGTTTTTTTGTTTTTCTTGTTGTTTTTTTTTAAACAGTGTTTATTTTGTCTACCGGTCTGCGTACCCGAGAAAACTTAAGAAAATGTAAACACCGAAAGGATTCCAATCTGCTCTCCTCTTTGAAGGAACCACTGTACTTTGACAGCTCGGTCACGAAGAGCTTCATAGTCAAGCAAGACTCTATTTTCCTTAAATCACATGTATTCGTTCAGATTTTCTCGAAAGTTTCAGATACGAAATATAAACAGCGGTTAAAGCACGCCTGATCAGACGGCGGCTTCTACTAAAAAGGGGAACACGGGTTCGAATCCTGCCGAAGGGCACATTTTGTCTAGTAGGTTTTCTCAAGTGAGAAGGAAATAAACACTGTTTTAAAAAAAAAAATCAGTAACCGTCTACTTAAATATGGATGTCCAGTAAAAATAACGTTTGAAGTAATAAAAAATACAAAACTATAAAAAGAAATTATATTTTAACTCTTTTAGATTTAAAAAATAAAACAATAAACGAAAAAGAAACATATGTAAGGTGCCTAAATTTAATTATTTTCTTAAAAGTATGGTATTCTTTGAATGATTCTATGCGTCATGGAATTGTAGATTATTTGCGTTAAACTGTCACCATTTTTACTCTTTTCTCTTCGATAAATATACAGAGTTCTTGTTCTTCCAGCCTTTTTTTTGCAGACAAATCCTCCAAGAAATTATGAATACCAGTAAACAGTAATCTCATGAATCCTGGAGTTGCCAATTCGTCATTTAGACTAGAATCCTGCCGTCCTGGGTATGACGATAAACTACATCCGACAGCAAGGCTTTTGATCAGAAGGTTTTGAGGAGGTGGTAGCACCTGTCAGGATCTCAGCTATGGGCAAATACTTAACCCCCAAAAAGGGGGTCAAAATACTATGAAAGTATAAAAATAGGTTTTAATACCAGCAATATTATTTTTGAAAAATTATTACCAGCAATACATTTTTAAAGAAAAAATTATTACCAGCAGTACATTTTTGAAAAAGAAAATATTACCATTTTTGGGAAAATATTATCGGCAATATATTTTTGAAAAAAAATATTACCAGGAATATATTTTAGAAAAAAAATATTACCAGCAATAAAAATCTTGCATCATTAAATAACTCATTGAGATTGATATGCCATAAAACAAAACAAAACAAACCAATATAAACTGAGATAGATAGATAGATAGATAGATAGATAGATAGATAGATAGATAGATAGATAGATAGATAAAAAATATGACCCGCAATAAAAAAAAATCTTGTCGGCATTAAATAAGCCATTGAGGTTGAAATGCTGTAAAACAAAACAAACTAGAACCCTGAATGAATAGTACACGCATCTTTGGTAAAAGTTTAAATCATCAATCGATCTTCAATGAAATATTGATTGATGACGCTCGCCGTTTAAGAATTAAGAAGTTAAAAATCAAGAGCTAAGAGTTAAAAACGAGGACCTATAGAAGAACAGTAGTCGCTCATACAGATCTCTTAATTGTTACTTATTGGAGTCTCACCCGCTTTGTTTTCTCATTTCATGCTCCCAGGATTGTGGTCCCGAATATCTATGAAGTGAAAATGGATCACAAGCAGTAATTATTGTTTCTATTTGAATTTCTGGGATGAGGAGTTAATTCCCCTCTCCAAGTTCTTCACCGCCGTAACCAGGTATTGAACTCACACTCTTTGGGTCCTGTCACTGGAGAGGGGAATTAACAGGAGATAACTGATAACTGACATCCATTAGACATAGCACGTGGAACTAGAACAGCTACATCAGCGAGCGAAATAAAGGGTTCTGTTCGACATTCCAACCACCTGAAGAAGGCCGGAGCATACAGCGGCCAAAACCTTGTGATAAATATGGCAACAAAGATGAGGATGATAGTCCGAGCAATGTAAATAGTGTACATAATACCTCATCTCAGAAATATAGACAGATACGGAATGGGATATATTAAAAATTTTGATTTGACTAGGAATTATTGAAATTAAAAAAGTATTAAATCTCTAAGTTTGTCTTCTTATTTTTCTCTGATGATTCTTCATGTTTTCGTAAAATGGAGTTATGGTGCCTGCATTTATAATAGAAGTAAAAAAAAATTACTGAACCATAAGATCAACTCGATAGAATTGTAGACAAAAACTGTTTAAGATATATTTACGTATCTCCAAAGATTCGCTAAAATTGTTTAAAAAAAATGCCCCAACCTTTAAAAAAAAGAAGTTTTACCGCCACAATCTTTAAATTATTATTAAGAGGAAGACCAAATGATGTTTTGATTATTAGATTATCTTCTCTTTTTTTTATCCTTTTTAATACCTTAAAAATTTTGGTTACTTTTTTTATTTTTTTTTTCTTTCGTCAGCAGACAATTAATTGCCATACGTGATACACGCTTGTGCGATCATGCCTCTTTCGAGTCATGACTGACTAGGCAGAAGATTTTCCCGCAGTAGGTTGCTATTTCTTTCTACGATAGACTGGTTGCCAACCAAGACTATAGAACCCAGTCTGTTCTGCTGCGCAACCCATAGTTGGGAGGAGAAGAGATGGATTCATACCTTTCCAAAGAATATTTGCGCGTAAGTGAATATAACAAACCCGACTGGAATTCGATCTCAGCTCTTCCATTTCTTATTAGCAAAGATGACCATAAATTAGTCTGGAAAATATTAGCTTGTCTTTGCGGTCGATTGTTTTTGTTTTTTGCACATCGATTTTGAAATTCTTGCAAAAATCAAATAATTGTTGCATTTTAATGAAACTTTTAGGACCTATTCACAAAGGAATAAAATTATTTTAGAAACGTTTCTTTTTTAGGAAAATCTTCGCAAAAATTTTTTTTTACATCTGTTAGTCACCCTCATTTATTTAATTTCATGAAAATTTCCAGAAATTAATTTTTGTAGCATAAAGCATATTATTTTGTTTATGGAAATATTAAATTTAATGTATTAGCATGAAGTTAAAACTAAAATAAAAGCTTCAAGAAAGATTTTTCATTTTTTAAATTTATTTTAGACCTTAAGTAACGCTCTACTTTGGAGGTACGCACATAGATTTGTTAGTGAATGTTGCAAATCAAAGAAGCACGAACAACAGCAAAATCATATGAACGGGATACAAAGATCTGCAATTAAAGACAAATAACGCATTATAAAAAAACATAATTGGGAAATTAATAGCCATAAAATGTCACAAGTAACTCTACATTAGGCCTATGGTTAGCATGTATTCAACTAAGTATGAGAATGAGTGACAGCTGGCTCTATAAACTTGACAGTATGATTGACGTTTTCATATACATAATGTAGTATAAAAAGAATGTCGGCCATTTTTATAAGTTGCCTAATCGCACGTCAGAACGGAAGCAAGCATAGGTGGGCCAATTGAAATAGGTCTAGAATTTTGAATGTTCTTACTTCTCTTGATAGACGCGGAGAGTAACCCTTTAGTAAATAATATTCCTGATTTCTGTCTGAATTTCTGGGATGAGGTTATCATTATTTGAATTTTTTTCATTCGGAGCAAAATCCTTATTTTTATTGTTATTATCACACCGTTTCGGTCGTTGTATAATCTGATCTTCTTGTGCCTTTTGATCCAGGATAACATTTAAGGAATTTCGAACTGAACCCTTTATTAAATCTAAGGCGGTAGATTGTTTCCCTCCCGTTGTCCACGCCCAGGGATATCTTGTCTCGTTCTTATTTTGTACTGCCCAATTATTTCTCACCCTGTTTCCACTGAATCTAAGGTTGTGCTACTCTGGTCTGGAATTGAACTCACAATTACTATCTCACCAAATTTACTAACCAATGTTTTAATCCACTCGGCTATTGTTCCGTTGAAAAGATACCTGAAGAAGGCTGAAAAGTACAAGGGCTGAAACGTTAGGATTATAAAAAAAACAAAGATGAGGACATATACTACATGTACATATTTTTAATTTCATGCCCGTTAAAGAGTCATTACACTAACTCATGTGCAGATACCCCTCTTAAAGGTATGAATTCATCTCTTTTCCCGCAGCTATGGGTTAAATAATAGAACTTGTATTTGGAAAAGTCATAGTTATGTCCAAAAAATTTTTAATTTAATATTCACTCACGAAGTAAGACAGGAATTATTATTCTTACAATCTAAAATATGTTTTGACTTGAAATAATCCATAAAAGGTTGATAAACCATAAAAACCAAATCAATAAAACATTCCCTTCAAGATCATAACTCTCCACTTCTTCCTTTCGTTTATTATCAGTGAACTGCCATGCCTTGTCGAGAAAGAGAGTGGAGTGGTTTCCAGTTGCTTTCTCCATTGTTTTGAATTTAGAGAATTCCTTCTCCTAGACTGGTTGTCATCCAAAGCTGTGATGTGGGAAAAATGGATTTATATCTTTTTCATGCTGGTAATCGTTGCACTACCCGTATATCTTTGTAGATGTAATTTGTCCATGATTGCAAAAATAATTAATGAGCAGTTTAAAGTGTGTGTGGGGGGGGGCTTTCATTTCTCATCTAAGTCTGGGCCTGTTACCAGCTTTGTATGACCCCATCTAATAGGTGAATTATTTTCATAATCATGTAAGATGTTATTTTATCATAACATAGCCGGCACGCCAATGACTATCTTTTAACTGTTCCGGAGAAGAGACCAAATATCATCCAAGGGACCATATTTCTTAACTTGTAGATTGCATTAATTTGGTAAAGTAAAAAATTAAAAAAAAAAATTAAAAAAAAAAAAAACCTAAAGGGTGCCCAGTCAAAAAGTGACAAATTTAGTCTTCGAGAAAATACACCATCAGCTGTAACTCGTCTATCTCCGTGGCTCTGTAAAAGCCCAGATGTGAATGTTATGGATTACTATATCTGGAGTATACTCCTAACTCACTTGCAAAACCGTCGTCGTGACATCGTCTATATTGATTCATTGAA
The DNA here is from genome assembly GCA_903632075.3 of Acanthosepion pharaonis. NCBI lineage: Eukaryota > Metazoa > Mollusca > Cephalopoda > Sepiida > Sepiidae > Acanthosepion > Acanthosepion pharaonis. The sequence goes on along the minus strand of CAHIKZ030003885.1, from coordinate 341,560 downwards.
GTGGAACGTAAGTGAAGCTTGGAATTAAATTCCTCTTGACACTATCCGCAAAGCTACTGCCTCCTGGTTACACGTTTATAACTTTGTGTTGAACATTCAGGCAAACATTTTGAACATCTACGATGATTGTTCAGTCTGTGCATGAATCATGATAGCTAAATAAATTTCTGAATTTACCGCTATTTTACTGGGCGCTCTGTAGTATCAATTTCTTTCTTCCACTTGTTTACAAATATCTTTGCCTTATGTCTATTAATGTCTACTGAGGTCTTCCAAGCGAAACGTAACGTTAAATGGGTCATATGATATTTAAAAAATACACGCGATATTCGCGTCCAATCTTGCTTTTTTTTTTAATGATGCAATTTAAGCAAATCACAACTACATACATATAATGGCCGGCTACAGTCGTTTTCCGTGCAAATCTAACTGCTAGGGTGGCTAGCCAATCCATGTTGTAAACACCTGCTCAGGCATTTTTTGTTTCTTCAACACCAAGAGAACCCACCCGTGATTTCTACTGCAACTATGCGGAATGGACTTTAGTTACAGTGTCTGGGAGAGATCGCATAATCTGTTATAAGGAGTAGTTTTAACAACGCCTGTACGCTCAAACACTCAGCCATGATGACTTATATCTTCGTGTTAGCACAACCATTGAGCGCTTCCGAACAATTCAGTCGACCTAATTTCATTCGCAAGGTTGGGTTAACCCGCGATATGGTTTTAAGGCACTTTTCATATATATATATATATATATATATATATATTGAAAAAACCTTAGGTATTTCGGCTTGTAGTTGAACAAACCAGTACCCCAGGAAAAATGAGGAATAAAAAAAAGAAAGAACTATGAACATGAAATTGAGGCGAAAACAATCATCCAGAGTTCAAGCTCGGAGTCCAAAGAAAAAAAACCTCCAAAACGAGTAAAATGGGCCAGTTTACCCTGAAGATCCGTTTAGGTGAAACCTAGGGTTTACCTGGCTTTTACCTTTATATTATATTATATATATATATATATATATATATATATATATATATATATATATATATATATATATATAAACTTCCCAAGAGGATAGAATCCAGGTAGATCTCAATGTCCAGGACAGAGTAAGAATATAATATAAAAGGCTCAAACACGGATATTAGTATTTGATCCTTTTATTTATATATATATATATATATATATATATATATATATATATATATTTTTCAGTGAACAGTGACCGACTACAACTAACAATTTCATGCGTTCTCGCGCAATCATCAGGAAGTTAGCAACAGTTATGTGTAAAAATAGGCACTTTATACCCATTAGGCATAATGTATAGTGGTATAAAGTGAACATTTTCGCACATAACTTTACCGACCTCCTGATGATTGCGCGAGGACGCATGAAAACCTTAGTTGTGGTCGGCCACTGTTCAGTGGAAATTGAAATTATATATATATATATATATATATATATATATGTGTGTGTGTGTGTGTGTGTGTGTGTACAGGTATAGGGTTAGTAAATGGAATAACTAGATATTAGCAACCGTATACGTACGTGCTGGCGTGCATATATTGATAAGCAAATAAATAACTACCAAATTTAGCCAAGCAGTGTAGACTTAATAGTGCTCAATGTGATTAGGCAGAGCAAAGAAATAAATATTAATAAATACACATACGTTTGGTGTACGACTAAAGTTTCGTTTGTTACCCAACTCGTCAGGCACAAGATATAGCTTATTGTTTATAAAAACAAACAAACAAAAAACGAAACTTTAGTCGCACACCAAACGATATGTGTATTTATTAATCGCACAGTGAGTGCTAGTGGCAATAAATATACTTTTTTTTTTTTTTGTTGAAGGGCTACTTTTCAATTGATGGCTGACAAACGGCGAAAAACAAATATAATTTTATTAATAATACATGTATATTATACAGGGCATGACGAGTAAAGTGTTGTCATTTTATATTTTTAATTTCGCGCATGCGCGTTGTTTGTTTTTGATTTTGCCGACTGCACCGTTGGGTACCATCTGTGAGAAAAAGAGCACCATGACACAATTCACTCCGCCAGAAATTTGGAAACGGCATGCTGTACTGCTTGGCATTCGCGCCAATACGAACATTTCAGAATGTTTGGGTGTCAATCTGAGGACAGTTCAGAGGATTCGGAAAGACCTGGATGATATATGCAGTCAACATCATGGTGTTTGAAATGAAAATTAAAACTATAAAATGGCAACAATTTATCCATCGAACCCTGTGTGTGTTTGTATATATATCTGTCGCCTCTGAGTGTTGACTTCAATGTTCACTTTTATATTTACACACGCTCTATCTCTGATATTGAGCACTTTATCCCATAGATATAGCACACCTATAAACTATATATATATATATATATATATATATATATATATATATATATATATATAAATAAACATTGAAGTCAACACACAGAGGCGACAGGCTGTTTCATGCTGGACGCAATTGTCAGGCCGCTCGTCGGCCTGATGATTGGGTCCAATATGAAATAGCCTGTCATTTTTGAGTGTTGATTTCAATGTTCACTTTTATATTTATATTTACATATTCTCTATCTCTGATATTGAGCACTTTATCCCATAAATATAGCACACCTTAAAACTATATTTCTTCATATATATATGTATAGATAAAAAAAAAATCCGTGGGTAAGTAATCCAAGTAGATCCTATTAATATAAAATATTAAAACTGATCCACAAAAGAGTGCTCAATATAATTTTTCTTATAGAGCATACAAGTGAATGACAATTAATGAATTAATTTCTGGTGAAAAAAAAAACAAAAAAAAAAAACGGTTTATTCATTTTAGTAAATGTATTTGCATTGATAAGTCCGAGGAAAAACTACTTTCCCATGGACGAAATGATCATCTGTATGAGGTAATTCATTTGGATTTCATTAATTTTAATTCACTTACACACACACACACACACGCATATACATATATATATATATATATATATATATATATATATATATATATATATATATATATATATATAATACGTAAATATATGAGACGGAGAAGCAAAACTTAATGTAAAATTTTCTACTAGCCCTACACCAAATAACGTGATTTCAATAACAGACCCATGAGAAGATTATCAGTTTTATATATATATATATATATATATATGTGTGTGTGTGTGTGTGTGTGTGTGTGTGTGTGTGTGTGTGTGTGTGTACTTATTTTTCATGGATACTGTGAAATGTGGCTACACAAAACGATAAACGAAACGGCCCTAAAAGAATCCCTAAAGTAGTGCGTGTATTCTTACGCACGGCCTACAATTTGAAAACACTATAAACAAGGGTAACGGTATCCAGAAGAAACGGGACTTCATTAACATTCTCAAAACTAAAATTGCAAAGAAACTAACAACACCCATACTAAGACAGTTACTGAAGTGAAAGTTGAATCCAAGACTGTCAGAATAACCATGCATAACGACCTAAGCCATGAGGAGGGCCCTTGGCGTAACGGTCTATTGTTTAAAAACGCCATGACACCAAAGGAGGTCCTCATGGAGTCCATGAGAAGGGCCAGTTACTTTAGAGAATCACGAGTTCTCTGTTAAAAGAGAACGAACCGGAAACAGATGCTCCCATTACTCAACAAAAGAAAAGATTAGTGCATATGCTTACAACAATCTCCTGAGATACCATATTTTGCCATTGTTGTAACCTAGGGAAGGTTACTGAAAAGAATAATCACACGAAGGTTGGTAAGGAACGATAATACTTAGGACACGAACAACACATATAAGACTGGCAAGCGGCGCGTAGAAGTACTCAGCTGCTAGAAGTGAGTCAAGTGAATTCCACAATGAATCTCCAACTGCAGGATATCTACCGACCACCCCACGCGGTCAGATGTAACACAAGGCCGAATAAATATGGCCCGTAGGCTCGGCCAAAATTTCCCCGTAGACCCCGTATAAAACGGGGTCGGTTAACTGATTCCCGAGACGAGACTCTGCCCTTCAACATAACCTCGTCTGAGGATACTCTCTACCCGTAGGCAGAGACCAGTACAGCTGGAGATGAATCTCCAACTGCAGACTAACATACAGTATTTACTACTGTACTTATGTGAATGGGGACATACCCATTACCGTCCGTAGGTATGCTACAACAGCCATGGTTCGAGGTCAACTACCCAGAGGTTCACTATGTATGAACCAAGACCAGTGGTCCCAACCATTCAGCCAAGAATTTGCAAAAGGCCTACTATGCTAACTTTACTGATTTCTAGCCAGAGAAATCCTGGTTGTCTGCCAACTCGGACCTGAATCCCCTAAAGTACGATGTATGCTGTGTTTTGAATCAAACCATCAAGTCCTCCCACCCTAACGTCAAGTGGGACAAGATGTCCAATGATTTCATTATACCCAGGTTTTCGAGGTGATATTAACTAAGTTCTGTATGATTTTCTTTTAATAGACTTATTTATGCATAATAAACGAGTTATAAGGAATTTTACAAGGTTTGCTTCACCACCCCGTATATAAATTTATATTTACCAATTGCCATTTAGGGATGTGTGGGTGGTGTAATAGATAGCGGCTCGGAATGAGAAATAGGAAAGTTGAATTCGAATTCCAGTCGTATTTGTTGCATTCATTTACGCGTAAATACTCTTGTTAAAGGTATGAATCTATCTTCCTTCTATCTATGGGTTAAACAGTTGGACGTGTATCTGGAAAATCATTGTTATTCTGAAAAAGTTGTTAATGCAATATTCACTCTAAAAAAAGAACAAATAATTATTTTTAGAATTCAACATATGTTTCGGCTTTAAATAAGGAAGATAAGTCGTAAAAATAAAAATCTTGGAATAAAAAAAATAACTTTATTTCGTAATTTATGTCTAGTCTCACAAACAGTGGAAGCAAATTCTATTATTAAAGATTAAACTAAACTTTTTAAATACCTATGAGATTAATGGATGAGTGGCCTAGTAGATAGTGACCCCATTAAAATAAATTGAGAATGATATTATGAGGCATTGTTAGTAAAACTGGGAATAATACGAATTTATTAACTCCATAAAACATTATCCTTTTGCTAAATGGAGGCTTTTACCTGACCATCTAAGCCAGATAGTTATAACTTAACAAATATACCAAATTTTAAATTAGAATTATCAGATTATACGATAGAGTGGTGAAAATTCCCGATCCAACCAAGTCCAACCTTCCCCCATAAAAATATTTGTTGTTTGGTCATTTAGGAAGATTTTAGGAAGACAGTCAGGTTGAGAACTTTACAACACATTCTCGTACATATTTATTTCATATTTTATCCATATAGCATAATGTATCTTGAAATTATTTATTAATGAATTCCTAAATATAACAAATGAGCCATTCACTGCAATATCAAATGCATTGTTTAAAATGAATCCAAACACATGCAGTCATGGACTAAAATTATGATTTATTATCATGAAAGCAAGAGAAAATCCAATATTTTATTGTTAAGAAAAGCCTAACAATGAAATACAGTGTAACCCGGATATGAGAGTTGTCGGAACCGGAGAAGAAGTCTCTTATATCCGGGTTTCTCTTATATCCGGGTTTGGTCTATTTTGTTTAGGTAAGTATGGGAACACTTTGGGACCAGATAAAATCTCTCTTATATCCGGGTTTCTCTTATATCCGGGTCGCTTATATCCGTGTTACACTGTATTGGATTTTCAGGGTAGTTTTACTTTGCGCCAGGTGTATCTGAAACACTATAATGTAATTGCAATGTTTGTTCTGAAAATACCTATCCAGTTAATATCAATAAAAAAAAAAAACTAGCTACAGCAATAGAGCTTTAGTTTCTTCAAAGTACTGGCATTGGGATATTGGACACTTATTGTCTCTTTCAATTTTAGAACAGTCTACAAACTCTTCTTTTTGAATCGCCATCTAAATGTTGTCCGCGGTCTGAAATTTGCTTTTCACTGATTATTTTAGCTTTCGGAAAAGCCTTTTTTCAGGGAGACAAATTTTCTCTGTATGGGGGCTGAGAGAATGATACGATGTTTCGTCTAAAACCACTGCAAGATAATGTGGCAGTCACACAGACTCCCTCAGTACTATCAACTGAGTAACATTCAAGGCTGTTTGTATATTCGCGCATGCGTAGTAAGGTCTTGAAAGCAATGGGTTCTTGTGATATTCAAAATGGCTGCATAGTTTCCGGATAGACATCGTATAATTTAGTATTTGTTGAAACCAAGTACATCTGACGCGCAAATAGATGAGGATTTCCCCTCATGAAGTGAACATGGTAAGGGTAATAGCAAAACCTCGAATTAAAGAACTAATTGGAGAGAGTGTGTTTCTTAAATCAGATACACCCCTCATTTCGTAAAAAAGCAAGTCCTGTAGATTAATTAACATAATGGACATCGTTTTGTTAAATCTAAGACAATCAGCAGGCAAAGGACCAATGTTACGTAAAATTGTAAAATATCCAATGAACGTTCTTTTCCTTGTTCGTATTAAGAGAGGT